>CM038704.1:2545146-2602646 GCA_021613375.1 Megaleporinus macrocephalus | reverse complement strand
CATTTTCTGTCTCTCTTTCTCTTTCTCTCTCTCTCCCTCCCCCCTCTCTCTTTCTCTCTCTGTCTCTCAATTTCTCTGTACCTCTGTCTCTCTCACTCTCTCTCTCTCTTTCTCTCTCTGTCTCTCTTTCCTTCTCTCTGTCTGTCTCTCTCTCTCTTTCTCTCTCTCTCTCTTTCTCTCTCACTCATTTTCTGTCTCCCTCTCTCTCTCTCTCTCTCTCTCTTTCTCTCTCGCTCATTTTCTGTCTCTCTTTCTCTTTCTCTCTCTCTCCCTCCCCCTCTCTCTTTCTCTCTGTCTCTCAATTTCTCTGTACCTTTGTCTCTCTCACTCTCTCTCTCTCTCTCTCTGTCTCTCTTTCCTTCTCTCTGTCTGTCTCTCTCTCTCTCTTTCTCTCTCTCTCTCTTTCTCTCTCACTCATTTTCTGTCTCTCTCTCTCTCTCTCTCTCTCTCTCTTTCTCTCTCGTTCATTTTCTGTCTCTCTTTCTCTTTCTCTCTCTCTCCCTCCCCCTCTCTCTTTCTCTCTGTCTCTCAATTTCTCTGTACCTTTGTCTCTCTCACTCTCTCTCTCTCTCTCTCTCTGTCTCTCTTTCCTTCTCTCTGTCTGTCTCTCTCTCTCTCTTTCTCTCTCTCTCTTTCTCTCTCACTCATTTTCTGTCTCTCTCTCTCTCTCTCTCTCTTTCTCCCTCGTTCATTTTCTGTCTCTCTTTCTCTTTCTCTCTCTCTCCCTCCCCCCTCTCTCTTTCTCTCTGTCTCTCAATTTCTCTGTACCTTTGTCTCTCTCACTCTCTCTCTCTCTCTCTCTCTCTCTCTCTCTCTCTCTGTCCCTCACTCTCTTTCTCTCTGTCTCTCTTTCCTTCTCTCTGTCTGTCTCTCTCTCTCTCTTTCTCTCTCACTCATTTTCTGTCTTTCTCTCTCGCTCATTTTCTGTCTCTCTTTCTCTTTCTCTCTCTCTCCCTCCCCCCTCTCTCTTTCTCTCTCTGTCTCTCAATTTCTCTGTACCTCTGTCTCTCTCACTCTCTCTCTGTCTCTCTCTCTCTCTCTCTCTGTCTCTCTGTCCCTCACTCTCTTTCTCTCTGTCTCTCTTTCCTTCTCTCTGTCTCTCTCTCTCTCTCTCTCTTTCTCTCTCTGTCTCTCCCTCTCTTTCTCTGTCTCTCTCTCTATTTCTCTCTCTCTTTGTGTCTGTGTACACTGATCAGCCATCTACACACATTGTCCACTGTATCAGCTCCACTGACCATACAGGAGCTCCACTTACAGACTGAAGTTCATCTGATTCTCTTTTTACTCTGTTCTTTAATGATCAGGACCACCAGATACTATTAGGGAGGTAGATCATTCTCAGCCCTGACATGTTGGTGGTGTGAGTGGATCAGATACAGCAGTGTCCACTCACTGTCCGCTCTTAATAGACACGCCTACCTTGCGTCCACCGTGTAGCTGTAAATTCGGGGCAATGATGGAAACAGGTCAGAATTGACGTTCTCATCACGCATAGTTCCCACTGTACAAGCCTCTGGAGGCAGTGTTGTGACCTGTGGAGGCTGCAGTTGGTCATGTCAAGGCTCAGCACTGTTATGTGTTAATAAAATAAAATCAGCTGACCACCTGTATGACCGGTGGCCGCCTCGAACAGAGAACACCCTCAGAGAGGGTGGTATTCCAGTCATGACGCTACCTAAAAACAGTCAATTGTGAACCGGCCCGAACCGGGGAACGAACTCGCTACAGGGAGTGGATCAGATACAGCAGTGTCCACTAACTGTCCGCTCTTAATAGACACGCCTACCTTGCGTCCATCGTGTAGCTGTAAAGTCAGGGCAATGATGGAAAAAGGTCATGTGGTTTCATTAGTCCAGACTGTTGCTATTCCAGAGTGATGGGAGCATCAGGGTAAGAATTGAAGCGGAAGAATTGACATTCTCATCACGCACAGTTCCCACTGTACAAGCCTCTGGAGGCAGTGTTGTGACCTGTGGAGGCTGCAGTTGGTCATGTCAAGGCTCAGCACTGTTATGTGTTAATAAAATAAAGTCAGCTGACCACCTGTATGACCGGTGGCCGCCTCGAACAGAGAACACCCTCAGAGAGTGTGGTATTCCAGTCATGACGCTACCTAAAAACAGTCAATTGTGAACCGGCCCGAACCGGGGAACGAACTCACTACGGGGAACGAGCTCGGGGGTCCAGTGGTGCACCAACCTCGTTTTGCGGGGACGCCTATGTGAAGGCTCAGCCGGCTGGAGGTGAGTGCTGGACAGGTCAGAGGGAATACAGATCCTCTTGGGCTCCAGGGAGTGAGACAGGACCTCGCTGTAGAGAAGCCAAGTCTGGTTGGACCTGTGGAGAGAACCTTTAGCGACGGCCCAGAGACCACGGACGGGTAAGTGCTGAACCCAACAGTATCTCAGCACGCACTCGGCTGAGAGTGCAGCTGTGCTAAGTAGGGAGTGCTAACGAGCTACCGCACTGGCGCTGATGACTGTCAACTGTGGGAGATCTGTCGCCGTGGTGATGTGCGTGTGTGTGTAAGGGGTGTGTGCTGTGTGTGTGTGTCCAGAGCTACTTAAAATTCGGGCGGCTGCGATCTCCCAACAGAATGGGCTGTGGAGCTTCCACCCTACATGTGATAGATGTCACCAAACCCCAGCGACCACGCGCTCACTCTCGGGTCCTGTTACTCTTTGTGTGTTCACACCGGACAGAAATATTCAAGTCGTTAGCAGACATAATGGGAGAGCCCACTGAGCCCTGCTTGCCTTGTTTGGGGTGATTCCCCCATTAATATCTCTTTTATCTTCAGAGGCTGCTTTATTAGCGTTTGATTAAAGTTAATTAAATGGAAATCTGCTCTTCTTCCTCTTCTCACCTCCTGCTGGGTTGAAGAAGTCCTCAGCGTGCTGAAACCGCTTCACAAAGACCTTTACTTATCGTCTGATTATGTATGTGTATGTGTCCTCCCTGGAACGTCTTTGAAGTGCCAGTTATTGATTACTAGTTATTGATAATGGCATTAAAACCACCTCCTTATATCTACACTCACTGTCCAGTGATCATACAGGAGCTCCACTTACAGACTGTAGTTCATCTGATTCTCTGTATACTTTATTACTCTGTTCTTTAATGATCAGGACCCCCACAGGACCACCACAGAGCAGATACTATTAGGGAGGTGGGTCATTCTCAGCACTGCTGGTGGTGTGTTAGTGTGTGTTGTGCTGGTGTGAGTGGATCAGACACAGCAGTGCTGCTGCTGCTGGAGTGTTTAAACACTGTGTCCACTCACTGTCCACTCTATTAGACACTCCTACTACTTGCTGGTCCACCTTGTAGATGTAAAGTCAGAGACAGTGACTCATCTGCTGCTGCACAGTTCGTGTTCCTCTAGTTCTTCATCAGTGGACACAGGACGCCGCCCACAGGACACTGCTGTCTGGATAGTTTTGGTTGGTGGACGATTCTCAGTCCAGCAGTGACGCTGAGGTGTTTAACCACTCCTGTCTGATCCAGTCTGGGCTGCTATATTTACTACTTCCTTAGACCAGCATTTTTTATTATTGTTTATTGTATGAACTTTAAAAGACGTCTGGTTCCATTCACCTCCATTGTGAACAGACTCTCCAGAACAGACTTTGTTCCCATTTGTTAAGCATGCAGAAATTTTGGTGGAGCTTCCCTTTAACACTGAGCTGGGAGGCACGGTCGACTCTACGAGCGATTTCCCATCGACGTGTGATACACTTACAGGGCCGGATAGGGACGGGCGGGGGGGTCGTGTGACAATGGCCCAGCGGTGCATCCTCTCTTCGGAGAGAAAAGGTGGGCACAATGGGGGCCGGAGCCCCGGAGTGCGGCTAATGAGGTTGATGATTCACGCTTCATATCCCCCGCAGAGTGGCCCTTGTCTCTTGCTGTCAGGGGGCCTCTCACAGACCCACGCAGGCCCGCGCTGCAGCCAATCAACAAGTGAGGCTGCTGGAAAAACGATGACTTTCAACATGAGAGTGCTCAGCTTCGGGCCCGAGCACTCCATCACACTCGCTTCAGTTCAGCAGCTAATTGTTCATCAGAAGCTGAGTCAGGTGCGCTGGACTCATCCAAAGGAGCACAGCAGCTTTTGCCAGGAGTGCTTTCACGAGTGCTGCTCACTCTGCTGGCTGCTGTAACCTGGTTTAGACCTACATTGTACAAACATCTGACTGGAATTCTTCAGCACAAAGAAAGCGATGGCGTGAAATGTGCCGGTACTGTCTGGTTTCCGGCGCTTCCCAGTTCTCTCAACTCCCATTTCTGTTTTGTTGACTCTGATTCCAGTTATGTTCCTCTAGCGTTACTGCCCACACTGTCAGTCAAAAGAACATAACACTCCACACAGAACCACCCAGACCGGGAATCCACCACCGTACTAACCACTACACCACCGTACTAACCACTACACCACCATACTAACCACTACACCACCGTACTAACCACTACACCACCATACTAACCACTACACCACCGTACTAACCACTACACCACCATACTAACCACTACACCACCGTACTAACCACTACACCACCATACTAACCACTACACCACCGTACTAACCACTACACCACCATACTAACCACTACACCACCATACTAACCACTACACCACCATACTAACCAATACACCACCGTACTAACCACTACACCACCTTACTAACCACTACACCACCATACTGACCACTACACCACCATACTGACCACTACACCACCGTGGTAACAATAATAATAAAGTAATAATATTAGTGAATAATGATGAAGAGATCAAAACTACAAAATTCCTGGTGCAAAATAAAACTCTTCTATTGAGTCTTGGTTCTACTCAGTGGTTCCACTTCATCCTCTTCTTTTAAGTCCCAGTAATTCTTAGTGGTTCCTCTTCATGCTCTTTTCAAATTTTTGGTTTTTCTCATTGATTCCTCCTCAGGCTCTTCTTTTAAGTTTAGGCTCTTTCCAGTATTTCCTCTACATGCTTTTAAATCCTGGTTCTTCTCAGTGGTTCCTTTTCATGCTTAGTTCTTCTTCATGCTCTTCTTTTAACTCTGGGTTCTTCTTAGTGGTTCCTCTTTATGGTCTTCTTTTAACTCTGGGTTCTTCTCAGTGGTTCTTCTTCATGCTCCGCTTTAGGTCTTAGTTCTTATCAGTGGTTCTTCTTCATGCTCTTGTTGAGCTCTTACTCTTGGTATTTCTTGGTGGTTCTTCTTGTTCTTCTTCTGCTTTAGTACATAAACACTTTTCCAAATGTGACTACTAGGTTCTTCACAGCACTAAAATAAAATGCTAAATTAAAATTGTACAAAACGTCCTACAGATCACATCCTATGTACCAGCCGCTGTCAGAGAAACTGTCTTCTATGATAAAACAATGTGTCTACTATTTTCAGTGCAGCCAACCTGAACGTGTATTTGCATGACACCATAATATTTCATGACGTGAGACCGAAGCTTAGCCTAGAATGGCCCGTCTATGCTCAGTCACAGGAGGACGTGGGTTTTACTGCTGTCAGACTTCCCTGCTCTGTTTTATATAGAGTAATAATGAGGACACGTCAAAATGTCATTAGAAAGCCGTGCAGACGGAGGCACTTCACTGTGACACCAATAACATACATATGTCCTTATTAAAGAGAGCTATAATAAGAAACTATATATATATATATATATATATATATATATATATATATATATATATATATATATATATATAGTTTCATATGGCAGTTCTCTTTAATAAGGACATGCCTCTGTCTTATCAATAAGTGTATTTTCACCAGTAAGAATAGCAGATCTGATTAGAACAGATGTAAATAATCCTACATACAATACAAAGTAACATGAATATTTTTGTGAAAGAATTAATACTGTTTGAAAATTTCAATAATAAAGTGTTTTGCTGAGTAAATAAAAGCTTTCTGTCTGGAAAAATAGCTTTTTAAACATAATAATGTCCCAAAACTGCCTAAAACTATATTCAAGATTCAAGAGTTTTATTGTCATGTGTACAGCAGAACAGACAGTTACACTGTACAATGAAATTCTTACTTTGCTGCTCCTCCATTCACCAATGGATAAGATAACAAATAAAAGAAATAAAAAATATATATACAAAATATACAAAGTATAACAATATAAGTTGAAGTAGATAAAAATATTTTTATAGTTAAAGAATAAAAAATAAAAGTTATGTGTGCTTTTATGTGCAAGTATGAAGAGCAGCAGCCATAAAGTGCAAGTTGCAAGTAACGAATGTAAACAATAATGTTTGTGTGAGTAGTGAATGTAAACAGTATTCTGACAGTACAGTGAGTGTAAGGTGCAGTTTAAATCAGACCAGTTAAAACCAGTTCAGAAAGGAGAGGTTGGAGAGGTAGTGCGTGAGGTGTTCACAAGCCTGATGGCCTGTGAGTAGAAACTGTTTGTCAGTCTTGTGGTCCTGGACTTCACACTCCTGTAACGTCTGCCTGAAGGTAAGAGTGTGAAGAGTGTGTGCTGGGGGTGTGTACTGTCCCTGATTATGTTGTGGGCCCTCCTGGTGACCCTGGTGTGGTAGATGTTCTGTAGTGAGGGGAAGGCTGCTCCTGAGATGGACTGTGCAGTTTTGATCACACGCTGGAGAGCCTTTCTGTCCTGAGCAGTAGAGTTTCCATACCAGACGATGATGGAGCTGGTAAGAACACTCTCAATCATACTCCTGTAGAAGGTGCTGAGAATTTTGGTTGGCATACCAAATTTTCTCAGCCTTCTCAGAAAGTACAGTCGCTGCTGGGACTTCCTGATGATGATCTGAGTGTTGTGGGACCAGCTGAGATCCTCACTGATGTAAATGCCAAGAAACTTAAAGGTTTTCACCCTCTCTACCTCAGTCTCCCCTATGTACAGGGGTGTGTGTAGCTCTCGCTTCCTCCTTGGATCAACAATCATTTCCTTGGTCTTGTCTGCATTCAAGGAAAGATTGTTGTCATGACACCAGGCCACCAGCTCAGCCACCTCCTTCCTGTACGCTGTCTCTTCCCCACCAGTGATCAGTCCAATGACTGTAGTATCATCAGCAAATTTGATGATGCTGGTGTTGTTCTGGGAGGCCACGCAGTCGTATGTGAAGAGCGTGTACAGAAGGGGGCTCAGCACACAGCCTTGAGGGACCCCTGTGCTCACTGTTCTTGTGCTGGATGTGCAGCTGCCGACTCTGACTGACTGGGGTCTGTCTGTTAGAAAGTTCAGCACCCAGTTGCAGAGGGCTGGTGTCAGTCCGAGGGTGAGGAGCTTTTCTGAGAGTCTGTGTGGGATGACCGTGTTGAATGCTGAACTGTAGTCAATAAAGAGCATTCTGACATATGTGTCCTTGCCCTCCAGGTGTGTGAGGGCTCCAGGTGTGTGAGGGCTCCAGGTGTGTGAGGGCTTTGTGAAGAGTAGCGTTGATTGCGTCGTCTGTAGACCGGTTCCGGCGGTATGCGAACTGTAAAGGATCTATAGTGTTGGGAATGGTCTTCCGGATGTGAGTCATGACTATCCTCTCGAAGCACTTCATCACGATTGAAGTGAGTGCAACAGGGCGATAGTCATTTAGGCATCTCACATTACTTTTCTTTGGGAGGGGCACGATGGTGGTGGTCTTAAAACAGGATGGCACAAAAGCTTGCGTGAGTGACAGATTGAATATGTCTACAAACACATCAGCCAGTTCTGATGAGCAAACCCTGAGCGCACGCCCGGGGATGTTGTCTGGGCCTGCTGCTCTGCGTGGGTTGATTCTCATCAGGTTCCTGCGCACATCCACTGTTGTTACAATGAGTGATGGGTTCTGTGTGCTCTCCTTGGCCGCAATGTCCTTCAGTTGGTCAAGGTTGAAGACATCGAAGCGAGCATAGAACTCATTCAGCTCATCAGGCAATGCAGAATGGCTGGTTGTGAGTGCCGTGCTTGTTTGTTGATGGTTGGTGATACGGTGCAGTCCTTGCCACATGCGCCGGGAGTCTGCTGTGGTGTAGTAGCCCTCCAGCTTCAGCCTGTACTGTCTCTTAGCTTCTCTGATAGATCTACGCAGGTCGTATCTAGACCTTTTGTAGTCCTCAGCGTTGCCAGAGAGAAATGCAGTCTGGCGAGCACGTAGCATGGACCGAACTTCACCATTTATCCATGGTTTTTGGTTGGGGTACTTTATGCAGCGCTTTGAAGGGACAATGGTTTCAATGCAGCTGCTGATGTAACCAGTTACCCCAGAAGCATAGTCCTCTAGATCAACAGAACCATCCTCTCTCACAGCAGCAGTTCTAAACACATCCCAGTTTGTACTGTCAAAGCAGTCCTGAAGCACTGAATCAGTTTCTTCATTCCACACTTTAACAGTTTTACTCACTGGAAGTGACCGCTTGAGGAGTTGTCTGTATGCTGGGTAGAGGAAGACGGAGATGTGATCGGACTGTCCGAAGTGTGGCCGAGGCACAGCTCTGTAGGCCCCCCTCACGTTGCTGTAGACTTGGTCAAGTAAGTTGTTCTCCCTCGTCGGGAAGCTCACGTGCTGATGGTACTTGGGGAGGACAGTCCTCAGGTTGCAATGATTAAAGTCGCCGGCAACAATAAACACGGCGTCCGGGTGCGCGGTCTCTTGTTTACTGATGACGTCATGCAGCAGCCCCAGCGCCGCAGCGGAGTTCGCGCGAGGCGGAATGTAAACAGCCAGAATAAACACACCGCTAAACTCTCTCGGCAGATAGTGGGGTCTGCACTTCACCATCAGCAGTTCTAAGTCCGCTAGACAAAGTTTTTCAACTGTCTTTACGTTCCGAACACCACGCGTTGTTTACGTAAACACAGACACCGCCGCCTTTGTTCTTCCCCGACGCTGCCGTGCGGTCGCCACGGTGAACGGAGTGAGTGTCTAGCTGGATCGCTGATTCTGGCGTGTTGCCAGAAAGCCAGGTTTCTGTGAAGACCAGAGCACAACACTCTCTGATCTCACGCTGAGCTGTTATTCTGGTTCTCAGCTCATCCAGCTTGTTTTCGAGGGAGCGAACATTAGCTAGCAACAGGCTAGGTAGCGGTGGCCGCGTAGCTCTCGCCTTTAGCCTAGCATGTAGCCCACCTCTCTTGCCCCGCTTCCGTCTTGGCCGCTCTGTTTGTCGGCTGCGCCGCTCACCCGAGGCCGGTGCTGCTGGGCCTTGCGCGGAGCTGGTGAAGTGCGAGTGCGAGCGTAACAGAAAGCTGAAGTCAGAAAGGCTAAAGGTAAGTTCATGTCGAACTTTACCAATCTCCAGGAGTGCCTCTCTACTGTAGCTAAATGTTCCGGATGTGTACTGTACATTTAAAATAAATACTAAAGACAAAATAAATAATAAATAACGTTGGCTTCCGGAGGAACACACAAAGACGTCTGCCACGGTGGGCGCCATCTTGTGCTATATACAGCACGATGCATACCTATACATATATATCTATGCATATATATATATATATATATATATATATATATATAGGTGTGGCAGTAATAGTAATAATGATTATGCATGCCTTAAACTCAACTCTCCTTATAAGTGCTAGTACTATATATATATATATACATGTGCACTTTGCATTGAACCATTAGAAGCACTAGTAAATAAAGTATATGATATAGTACATATGTTTATATATATATATATATATATATATATATATATATATATATATATATATATATAGTATCATGTATTAGGTTTTGTTCTTGTTTTAATGGAGTATCTTCTTCCTTAACACAACAATGGACTGACGGGTCTCTAAAGAAAGTTGTTTGTTTCTGGTCATTGTGAGTCGGTCAGCAAGCCATCAACTGCTGATCTTCAGATACTAAACTAACCTAGAATGTTGTTCCCTTTTATACTCACTTATTAGTAGAATGTTTTTCAGCTGTGATCACAATTGATCAAGAGTGTCCTAACAACCAATTAGTCCAATAACATCCTTAACTTGGATTGGTGGTCGTACCAGGAGATTTAGACAGAGGACTGAGAATTACTGATAATAGAACTATATGTAAAATAAGCCTCTGTACAAAAATAGACTTTAATACAAACATTTATATTCTTTAGAAATCATCTGATACACTTACATTAATTGTGAAATGAACAATATTGTTTGTGAATTGCATGAAAATTGCATGAAATGAAATTCATGTGCACTATTATAACGCAAGTAAATAAAGTATATTGTAAAGTGCATATGCATATGTGTTTATGTTATTATATGTTTATGTTACTGTGCATATATTAAACAACAAACACCTGTTGCCCTTTATGGTATGTGTGAATTTCATAATAATGTGCATAAAAATATTACTGCAGTGATTTACAATAAAAGTAAAGCTTTTATTTCACCTGTGAAGCCATCCTTTATCAGGTGTTATATACTACAGTAGTTATACTACTACTACTACTACACACACACACACACACATATATATATATATATATATATATATAGAGAGAGAGAGCATATGTGCATGTGTATTTAATTATTATTATAAGCACTAGTAAATAAAGTATATGATATAGTACATATGCATATATAGTAAGTGATATGTATTTATGTTACTGTGCATATATGAAGCAACAGGTTCACAGACAGAAAGTCACGTGGAGCTCGTCTGTCGTCCTTCTTTCCTGTTAATGAATCGAAGCTGCTCTCTCTGATGAGCGCGCATCACAGTCCTGTGTCTGTGCAGCAGTGCTGGCTTTAAACAAACACACATAAAAAGTTTAGGTTTTAGTTTTTTTGTCATAATTAAAAAAAACACCTTTTTTCTTTTATGGTATGTGTGAATTTCATAATGATATGGATAAAAGCCTTTCTACAGTGATTTACAATAAAAGTAAATCTTTTTTTTTTACTTGTGCAGTCATCCTTTATCAGCTCTTATATACTATACATGTAGACATATATATAAATATATATATATATATATATAGAGAGAGAGAGAGAGAGAGAGAGAGAGAGAAAGTGAGAGTGCATGTGTATATGTACTTAATTATTATGATAAGCACTAGTAAATAAAGTATATGATATAGTACATATGCATATATATAAGATATGTGTGTTTATGTTACTGTGCATATATTAAGCAACACGTTCACAGACAGAAAGTCACGCGGAGCTCGTCTGCTGTCCCTCTTTCCTGGTAATGAACCGAAGCTGCTCTCTCTGATGAGCGCGCGACACGTTCCCGTGTCTGTGCAGCAGTGCTGGCTTTAAACAAACACAGATAAAAAGTTTAGGAAGGATGTAAAGGCAGTTTTTTTCTCCTCTTTTTGGTGAAGAGTGCGTTCCTCTGTACTGCCAGACTTTTAAAGCTCGCGCCGCGGTGATTGGGTGTTGGGGAGTCACGCGGTGCGTGCGGTCGCTTTGCCCTGCCTCGGCTCAGTCCGCGAACGCGAGGCGAGCTCTGCCTGCCTGCGGTCCTAGCTCTCCGGTTCCCTCCGCACCATTACGGTCAATTACCGACAGCGCTTGCTTTCTTCTTTTCTTTCTTTCTTCCTTTCTTTCTTCTTTCCTCCCTCCCTCCATCTCCTCGGTTTTGAGAGACGCGTGTCTTCTCTCTCTCTCTCTCTCTCTGTCCACCATGGGCGACAAAAAGAGCCCGACCAGGTAAGCTTGTCCGGGTTTTTGTGTTTGTGTGTATGTGTCGCGTGTACGCCGTCGTGCCCGTTTTCGGCTCGGATGCTCGGCTCGCTGTTTCTCCCCGGGCGCTGTTCCTCTCCGGTTTTGTGCAGTTACGTGTGTGTTCGAGACTAGAACGGTGCAGCCATGGCGGCTTCTCTCTCTCTCTCTCTCTCTCTCTCTCTCTCCCTCCCTCTCTCGCGCTCTCTCTCTCTCTCTCTCTTGCGCGCGCGCTCACTCTCTCTCTCGACTCTAGCTGCCAGCCAGCAAGCAAGCAAGCAAGCAAGCAGTCGCTCGTAGACAAAGAGAGAAAGAAAGAGGGAGAGAGAGAGAGGGGTTTGCGGAGGATACGCCTGGCCTCGTCGGAATCTTTAACCCCGTTTTCCTGTCAGGGACGGCGTTTCGAAGTTGTCGTTGTCCGCGGACGCCCGTTTTTTGACGTTTACATTTGACGCCGTCACTGGTTAGCTGGCTGGCTAGCTAGCTCGCGCGGCTAAGGGTAGCCTCAGCCTCAGTCGGACGGTTTGGAGTATTATGTCTGCGCTAAGCCGAGTTAGCACGCAGGCTAACGCTCTCAGAATCCGGTACGGACCGCCAACTCGCGGAACTACTTGTTTATTAAGCTTGGTCGTTTAATTGGGACCGGTTTGGGTGGGAGCGCGAACGCGAAGACAGACGCGGCTGAAGTTAGCGTCGTGTTCCAGTTCCCCCGTTCCACCTTAAATGGTGCAGCAGTTACGTTCTGGCGCCCGAGGCACCGTTTAAGGTGGAACGGGGGAATTGGAACACGACGCTAACTTCAGAAAGCGAGCGGTCGAGCTCTCCCAGCGAGTTTTAACTAATCAACTAATCCCACTTCTAAAACCGCCGTCCTATTCCGGACCGCGTCGCCGCGTTGACAGCCGTCAAGTTGACCTTATTCCGCGTCAGATGTGCGCGTACTCATGTCTCCTGTGTCTTCTTTCCCTGTTCAAGGCCGAAACGACAAGCCAAGCCGACGGCGGATGACGGATTTTGGGACTGTAGCGTGTGCACGTTCAGAAACAGCGCAGAAGCGTTCAAATGCAGCATCTGCGACGTACGGAAGGGCACATCCACAAGGTATGGGGCTTTTCTCCCTCTCTCTCTGTCTATCTATCTATCTATCTATCTATCTGTCTGTGTGTTCGCCTCGCAGCATGCATAGAATCAGGACTAGCTCTAGTTCCCCGCTCTTCTCCACTCGTGCTGGGGTGGGGGAGTGGTGTGGTGGTGGATTTAAAGCTCCTCCAGCTCTTTGTGTTTCTCTGCTGGGTGAGTCTTGTCATGCTGATGAAATGAACTAGGAGTTGCTGCACTTTGCCGTTATAATCATTCATGGCTGCTGACAGGCTTGCGTGGTACTGGAATCGTTTCATACGTGCACGCTGGAATGGAAGTTTGCTGGGCTTTAGGGGCTGGGGTGGGCCTGGGTTTGTTGGGCGTGCTCTAGGGGGTCCTAAGATTGTGGAAGGATATCATGGAAGTAGTTCTGGCGCTATACAGTACGGCTGTCAGTGTCGCACAGTGTGAATTCATGTGCGTGTTGTGAGTTCGGGTGCTCTTTAGGGGCTGTGGGGATGTGGAAAGATATCACGGCGATAGTTCTGGTGCTATGCAGTGCGGCTGTCTGTGGTGGGCCTGGGTTTGTTGGGCATGCTCTTGGGGTCCCTATGCTGTGGAAGGATATCATGGAAGTAGTTCTGGTGCTATACAGTAGAGCTGTCAGTGTCACACAGTGTGAGGTCATGTGCGTCTTGTGAGTTCAGGGGTGCTTTTTAGGGGTTGTGGTGGGCCTGGGTTTGTTTGGAGTGCTCTGGGGATCCTTAGGATGTGGAAAGATATCATGGCGGTAGTTCTGGTGCTATACACTACGGCTGTCTGTAGTGGGCCTGGGTTTGTTGGACATGCTCTTGGGGTCCTTAGGCAGTGGAAGGATATCATGGAAGTAGTTCTGGTATACAGTACAGCTGTCAGTGTCGCACAGTGTGAAATCCTGTGCGTCTTGTGAGTTCAGATGTGATTTGTGAGGCTGTGGTGGGCCTAGGTTTGTTTAGAGTGCGCTGGGGGTCATTAGGTTGTTTATGGATATTGTGGTAGTACTGTAGTTTTGGTGCTATGCAGTACAGCTGTCAGTGTCTTGTGAGCTCTGGTGCTTTTTAGGGGCTGTGGTGGGCCTGGGTTTGTTTGGCATGCTCTGGGGGTCCTTTAGGTTGTGAAAGGATATCATAGAAGTAGTTCTGGTGCTGTACAATAATGCTGTTAGGGTTGTATAGTGTAAGGGTGATCTGTGAGTCCTTAGGTTATGGAAGGATATCATGGAAGTAGTTCTGGTGATATACAGTACAGCTGTCAGTGTCGCACAGTGTGAAATCATGTGTGTTTTGTGAGTTCAGATGTGATTTTTAGAGGCTGTGGTGGGCCTGGGTTTCTTTGACATGCTCTGGGGGTCCTTAGGTTGTGGAAGGATCTCATGAAAGTAGTTCTGGTGCTATACAGTACATCTGTCAGTGTCACACAGTGTGAAATCATGTGCGTCTTGTGAGTTCAGATGGAATATTTAGGGGCTGTGGTGGGCCTGGGTCTGTTGTGGAAGGATATCATGGAAGTAGTTCTAATGTTGGGCCACTGCTGCCCTTCCATGCTGCTGATAATACTGCCCCAGTGTGACGTCATCGAATCCATTCATGCTGTAAATTCAGACGTATGACTTTTATAGGCTATGGTGGGTCTCATTATGTTTGCCATGTTTAGAGGGTCCTTAGGCTGTGGGAGAATATCATGGTAACAGTTCTGATGCTACACAACAATACTGTTAGTGTTGTGTAGTGTAAAATCAAGTGCATCTTGTGAGTTCAGATGTGCTTTTTTCAGAGGCTGTGGTGGGCCTGGTGTCGTTTTGCCCTGCTTAGAGGGTCCTTAGATTGTGCATAATATAGTGGAGTAGTGCAGTATTGCTGTCAAGTCTTGCACAATGTGAAATCATGTGCGTCTTGTGAGTTCAGAGGCTTTTTAGAGTCTGTGTGGAGCCTGATTTTATTCACTTTGTCATTAGGCTGTTTGAAGTGAGCAGAAAATATCATGATCTGATGTTCTGATGTCGAGCCACAGCTGCACTTTTATGGTGGAAACAAAAGTCTATAACTGCTTATAGTATTGCCCCCGTGTGATATCATCATTTAATTGATGCATGCTGTAAGTTCAGACATGTGCTGTTTATAGGCTGTGGTGGGCCCTTTTTTTTTTTTTTTTTTTTGTCTGGCGTGCTCAGACCCTGCTTAGGTGGTATGGAATATCATGCACAGTGTGAGATCTTGTGAGTGCAGACGGAGCCTCTGTTGGGCCTGATTATGTTTGGCGTGCTCAGTTTGTCATTAGGCTGTTGACAGTGAGCAGAATGCTACACCGCCAATAAGTCATAACTGCTAGTACGACTGCCTGGTGTGATATTACTGAATATATGCAGACTGTAATTACAGATGTGCACTTTTTAAGAGGTCGGATGTTGTTTGCTGTGTTCAGTTGGTCTATAGTCTGTTTAATGTGAACTGGATATCATGGAATAGCTTTGATGTTAAGCCACTTTCCATAAGGGAATATTGCATAGTGTGAAATCATGTAATATGTGCATCTTGTAAGTTCGGATGTGAGCTTTTTACAGTCCTGATTGTATTTGCTGTGTTCAGTTTAACCTTGCACTTTTTAAAGTGAGCAGTGACTTGTTTTTGTGCATGCATTAAACATGCCTTATAAATGTTATCATATATATATATATATATATATATATATATATATATATGTATGTATATGTGTGTGTGTATGTATGTATGTATGTGTGTAGTACATATGCATAAACAAGTAATGCAGTAATCGTGTGTGTGTTATTATTGCCTAGTGTGATTATTACTTAGTGTATGCACGTTTTAAGTTCAGATATGTGCTTTTTGGGGAATGATATTGTTTGGTTCAGGTTGCCATTGGTCTGCTTAAAGTGAGCACTGTGCTGCATCTCTCCATGGTGAAAACAATAAACAGTAACTGCTGTTATTGTTGCCTAGTGTGATTTGCTGTGTTCAGTTTAACCTTGTTTAAAGTGAGCTGTGATTGTGTGTGAAAATGTGTTTGTGCATGCATAAAACACTGCCTTATGAATAAAGACATATATATGTGGTACATATGCATTTACAAGTGATGCGGCAATTGTGTGTGTGGGGGTGTTTGTGTGTAAGTGTGTTTGGTTTGCCATTAGTCTGCTTAAAATGAGCACAGTGCTGCACCTCTCCATGGTGAAAACAATAATCAGTAACTGCTGTTGGTGTTGCCTGGTGTGATATCGCTTAATCTATGCATGCTGTAATTTCATCTGTTTCCTTTTTGGGTCCTGATTTTGTTTGCTGTGTTCAGTTTGTCATTAGGCCGTTTAACGTTCACAGCATATCACGGAGCACTTCTGATGTTGAGCCCACTGCTGCACTTTGTTTTCCATGGCGGAAACGAAAGTCCATGACTGCTTTTACCATTAGCCCAGTGTGATATCACTTAATACATGCACTCTGTGATTACAGATGTGAGCTTTTTAGAGGCCTGATGTTCAGTTTGCCATTCAGAGCGAATGCTAGCGAATGCTGCTGAATGCTGCGCTCCCTAGTCCGTAACTGCTGTTTGCATTGCCTGGTGTGATATAAATTCAGAAGTGGGCTTTCTGGAGTTTGCATCGGGCCTGATCAGCAGATTTGGACTTGTCAGGCTTGACAAGCATTTGTAATGAGGCTGTTTAAAGTGGGCATTGACCGTATTTATCGTTAGGCTTTGAGCCAGCCCGTTCACTGTTGTGCATTGATTGCATTGTACCAAACTGTCTTGTCTGATTTGCACCCTTTGTAGTCTTGTAGTCTTTCTGGCTTGGTTCTATAATCATACACTGTTTCTTTGCTTGGGTCTTGAGCTTGAAGGGGTTGCCTGCAGTGTGATATCACTCAGCATTCTTTTATTATGCATTCAAACGTGCATTTCTTTTTTCTCTTTTCTTTTCCTTCGAGTGCGATCAGCAGATTTTGGCTTATTCAGCTTGTCAGGTGTACGTGTGCCACTCTGTCCTGCTATGGCCTATTCCTGCTGACAAGAATGTGAGAAGTGAATGAGGAACTGATACATATTCATGTCTGCTCTATTAGGCCTGCAGGGTCTATTAGCCGTTAGAAATGAGGTTACCAGGTCAATTAGCTATTAGAGTCTCTCTTTTCTTATTTTGTGGTTTCCAGTGAGGCATGTGTAATCATCAGTGACGGTACTCATAATCCAGTAAGCCGTATGAAGTTGTTAGTGTGACAGGCAAGTGTGAAACCTGTCTTGTTTGTTATTGACAGTAGCCGGTAGCGCTAACCTCAACTGACATTTGATTCCAGCTGTGGGACTTTTCGTGAAAAGCCTAGAAAGTTCGTCAAAGGATCTGTCTGTTCTGATGGCTAACTGAAAGCGCTGCAGGAAAAGCAGATGGGTTTTGTCATGTGTGCCGCTGTCGAGGCTGGATTGATCACGGAACACGTGTTTGTTTAGCCTGAAACGCAGTCGTCGCCGCCGCATTATTATTATTATTATTATAAAGCAAACAAACAAACTGAGCGTGTGAGCTGTCTGCGCCATGTTTATGGTGTGAACCCGCCAACACTTCTCATCAGCTGACTGATGTGGTGTCTACAGTTCTGAGTAATGTATGGCCGAGCACACAGGAATCCCCAAGCTCTAACCTTCTCATCTGTGGCTTTACACGCAATGCAGTACTGACATTTGAGGGGAAAGTTCGGGGGGGTGGGGGTATACAGATGTCGTCCAGCGAGGTAACTGCCGATAACGATAATTTATTCCTTCCTGAGCCGAACGAAAAGGAAACAGACGAGCGTACGAGTGATTTGCAGTAAGCAGATGAGTGGGATTTATGGTAATGACAGGAAATGATGCCACGCATGTCAGAACGCCCAACCGCCGACACCACCAACCTCCCACCTCCTTCCTTCAGTCTCTCAACTGCCAAGCTCTCGTCAGCTGGGGCGAAACGGCAACGTAGGACGTCGGGGAAGAAAGCTGTTTGATCTGCACCGTTAACCTTTGATGGACGCGATTGTTTGCTGATGTAAGAAGCCAGGCTCTCGGTTTTTAATGAGCTCTAATTAGTCACCTTGTCCCTGTTTTGATGTGTTCCAGCGGCGCGTCTGGGAGATCGACGGCGGAACGGCGCGCGCCTACAAGTGTTGTAGTGGTTTATCCTCTCGCCTTTTATCTCCGTTTCCCTCTCTGAATGGGCCTTTGTGCTGTGATAACACATTTCATTTGCCAATTATTTCACCTTTGTTGGCGTTGGGAGTTCAAAGAGCGCAGCCAGCCCTCGCTAAAAGGGCTGTGCTCGTATTGTCTCTTTCATGAATCTCTCGGCGGCGGTAGGTGTGCGCGTGTGCGCGAGCGGGCGAACGCTTGTTTAATACGATCGCAAATTCAGCGCAGGGAGGTCGAGTGTTTAAAAATAAATAAATAAATAAATAAATAACAATCCTGTCTGAACCGTTGCCGCCGGTGTCGCGCGCTGTTGTCGCCGCCGTTGCCGTCTGCTGATTACAGCGGTTAATGGCAGCTGCGGATGTTAATTGGGCTTACTGAAACGTCTTAAACTCCCATCAGCCTAAATGAGTGCTGCAGAAAAAAACAGGGTGACGCAGAAAAAAACAGGGTGACGCTGCACCCGTGAAGATGGTGGCAGCGATTGAGAAACTTTCTGGGCTGAGAACTTTGCTTGAGGAGCACGCTTCCCTTCGGCGGCTGCCGGGCAAAGGAGACTGTCACCTTGTGTTAGCATTAAAAGAGGTTATCCAAGGTCATGCGGTTTGGTGGGACAAGGCAGGGAACCTGCTGTATCGCTCTCATGCCAGAGGCAGAACAGACTCATCTGAATGAGATGGAAGACATCTGACATTCATTTCTGAACGCTGTGTTTAGTGTAATTTCAGGGATCACACG
Organism: Megaleporinus macrocephalus; assembly: GCA_021613375.1. Taxonomy (NCBI): domain Eukaryota; kingdom Metazoa; phylum Chordata; class Actinopteri; order Characiformes; family Anostomidae; genus Megaleporinus; species Megaleporinus macrocephalus. Next base: position 2,583,966 of record CM038704.1, on the reverse strand, counting down.
TAATCTAAGTTGATATAAATAACGATTTTTGTGCACTTAACATGGAATTCACACCCTGACGGTTATTTAGAGTGGATGTAATTCAGTAGTGATCTAAAGCGTTTGGCTGGTAGTGTATCTAAAACGTTTGTCTGGTAATGTACTAAAACGTTTGACTGGTAGTGTATCTAAAACGTTTGACTGGTAGTGTATCTAAAACGTTTGTCTGGTAGTGTACTAAAACGTTTGACTGGTAATGTACTAAAACGTTTGACTGGTAGTGTATCTAAAACGTTTGACTGGTAGTGTATCTAAAACGTTTGTCTGGTAGTGTATCTAAAACGTTTGACTGGTAGTGTACTAAAACGTTTGATTGGTGGTGTACTAAAACGTTTGACTGGTAGTGTATCTAAAACGTTTAACTGGTAGTGTACTAAAACGTTGGGCTGGTAGTGTATTTAAAACGTTTGCTGGTAGTGTATCTAAAACGTTTGATTGGTAGTGTACTAAAACGTTTGGCTGGTAGTGTATCTAAAACGTTTGCTGGTAGTGTACTAAAACGTTTGATTGGTAGTGTACTAAAACGTTTGGCTGGTAGTGTATCTAAAACGTTTGCTGGTAGTGTACTAAAACGTTTGATTGGTAGTGTACTAAAACGTTTGGCTGGTAGTGTATCTAAAACGTTTGCTGGTAGTGTACTAAAACGTTTGATTGGTAGTGTACTAAAACGTTTGGCTGGTAGTGTACTAAAATGTTTGACCATATGTATCAAGAAAAGAATATTATGGAATCAAAACTTGTGATATATGAGATTCTTTTCTTTTAGGTCCTGTTTACACTCGGCACGTGTGGTTAGATTAAAATGAGCCCTGGTACGAATACTCTGTAAAAACAGTTAATTCATAGTTAGAGCACTGACATTCAATCCCTGGTGCAAACTACAAAAGAGGACCTGTCTGAGTAATTGTATATGTTTTGTTATCTCTTCTTGATGTAATTGTCTGGTGGGTCTGTCACAGTTTTAGGTGAAGGTTGTCATTTACATTGTAATTAACAATTTAATTAGCCATTGCACGCAGCCACAAGCCGAACGTGGCCAAATTAGCTGATTATCTTTTTTGCTTGTCTGTTTATGTTTAATTAATGGCTAAGATACAGTACGCTAATTGTAATTACACAGCTAATACACCAATATTACTCATAGTCTCAATGATACTGCTTCCTTTTTAATTCAGTTTATATGCTTAGCACATCCACTTGGCTTGTTGTACAAATCTTACAGATGTGAAAAGTTCTTGTAGTCTTAAGCAATTGCGATTCATTAATAATTATGACTAAGAAAAAATTGGGCCAATTTGAGATTAACTCGTTTCCTCCTGTTTGCATTAGTATGTATCTGATGTACGTATATGTGATTATTAGTAGCGGCTCAATGCTTTTATGTTTTGGAATCCTGTCCAATGATCTATGACCAATCTCTCAATATGTCCGATGCTGTCCGTGTCCAGTTCTCATTGTTCCGTGTATGTATGACAGTTTGACATCTGCCTCTCAATCCCTCTCCAATTCAGCTCTGACTAGCCCCAGAGAAAGCCCTCGCTAGAAGACCTGTGAGCGAAGTACTGCAACTTTATATAAGGCCCCACTGACTGACGGCTCTGCTTCGCCTTACTTGTATGTGAAGATATCCAGCCGTAATGTTAAAAAGATTGTTCTACGTTATATTATATCTTCCGACAGACTTATTTTAGCACTGCAGGACTTGTGAAACAGCGTACATGAGATATTTATGGAGTTACAATGCTAGCAAAGCACAAATGTGAAGTGAAGATGGCACTTGGGGTTAATTTATGATCTCTGTAGCATCATTGAATTGCATTGTGTTGAATAAAGTCATGTTAAATTGCACTTCATCACAATATGGCTGAGTATTGTATTGCAATAGTTTTTGCTTCATCTGTATGTTTAATGTATTGGATCATTGGCAATGCATTGAGATGTATATCACATCAGCCTCAGTGGTTTGTAGAACAGATAAATTGTGGCTATCCGATATATAATCTTCTGGAACACTCCATAGACTTGCAGCAGCATGGGCTCATTAACTTTATTAACTCTTAAACGTGCTCTTATGCTGCAATATATTTGGAAAATATAAGGATATTGAATTTTGTCATTATCGCTCTGCCCTGCTGTGCTGGTTCCTTTTTTTTTTTTTTTTTTTTTTCTTTGAGCAACATCCTCAGCAGACCCCAAACCGCCATGTTCTAATATTGCAGCGAAACCCTGAGAGTGGGCCTGAAGAATGCGACACCTTGTTTCTGTATCGGCTTTCATGCTGGCTGTTTCTCAGTATGCGTATCAGTCGCTCGCAGGTTTTCAGGAAGCATCCATTAGGACTTTCTTAAGTTGATTGATGTGCAGGATAGGAAGGGGGGGAGTGCCGGGCGGGCTTTGTGTTACCTTGATCTTCAGCGAGGGTGTACATTACTTTTCCTTCCCCTGCAGATCCCCGCTGGTTGGCCCGCTCTGCACCGCACATTTGTATATTTTATGTTTGTTTCGTGCTCATGGGGAGTTTTTGAAGTATCAGAGCAGGCTTTCTAAGGTTACACCGAGGTACCACTACCAAAAGCCAGCCTGCCTTCTCTTCCGCTCCACTTTCTCTTTCTTTCTGACATTGTATGTTCTTGTCTAATCTGAACGTTGCAAAGTTAGTCTGCGGCGTCTTGGCGGATTTGGATTCCTGCCTCTTCACCCCTTCTCGGTTCCTTGGAGCGAGTCCACCGTGGTTCAGAACCTCTCCCTCGGCCTCTCTAGCTGCCACACGCACACACATGCTTTCTAAGCCGGTCATTTGAATGCTATCAGTCTTTGAAGGGTGTGATGTGTTAATCTACACTGTGCAGTCAAACATAAGGCTGAAATCGCAATTTGCAAGGGGGGGACAGATCTGCTGAGAGCCAAGCCAGGCTGATGGAATATTAAGTGTATAATAGAGTAAGGATTTTGTGCAGTCGGCTCACTTGAAGTGAAGTATTCGTTCATAATTTGATGGGAAATTGAGGTTTTAAGTGCTCCGTTCCGGATGGAATAGGCTAATACGGTGTTTAAACCCTACCTGCTCATACAAGCCGTAAGGTAGCTGGCACAGATGGGATGTCTGCGTGCATGCGTGCACATGTTTGTTTTAAAATGATTGAGGAGAGGTTCATAATCCGGGGATTTTCATCACTGTCGCTTGAACGCAAATTGCAGAGGATAATGGAATTACATAAACAGGCTACGGCTGCAACAAGGGCGCAACTCTGTATGTTGCTATAAGCTGCTGTTGTGGCGTGCCTTGTGGTGCACAGAAAACACCCAGGTGAGCTCTTGATGTGGTTTAAAGCCTGCCCGTGCATGGCTTCATTCAACAAAAGCCTTTGAACACTCATCTGGAATGCCATCTGAGGTTGGTCAGGACGAGCTTGGTCAAAATAGTGGTTCCCTAGGCAGCTCATTTGCATATTGCGAAGGGAAATATTGTGAATAATTAACGTGCATGCATGATATGGTCCCTCTCTGGTGCACTTCCATGTTTGCTATCTCCTCCCACCACATGTACTCCTACATGCTAGCGGTCTGCATGGCCATGACCCCGAACCACAAACCCAACCTGTACCACAGGTTGAAGACCTGACCAGACATCCAAACAACTGTATGCTTGGTCATTGTGTTGCGTAAATGTTGACAACACATTGTATTTTACCTGTTTGCCTTATTTCTATATATAATGTTCATAGTATGTTCACAGCGAAGGAGTTGTTCACTAACTTTTCAGCTATACCTTGTTGCAAGCCTTTGTTCTGTTACCTCCGTTGTGGCCCAGCTAGCTGGGCTTAGTTCTACACATTGAGAGACAACATGAGTTCATGAAATTTGCACATCCTTTAAATATAAATATAAACAAACAATATAAAGTCACCGCAGTATTGTGTCAGACTCCCACTCAGCGTATGTGGACGCTCTTACAGAAACACTTGCTTACCCAGCATTATCTCCGTCTGCTTCAAACCGCTGGCATAATCTTCTAATCTGCCCTCGTGTTTTAATTGGGGTGGGATTTAAGATTGTTAACAAGATTAAGAACAATTTGAGCATGTGTGTAAAAGAGCCAGAGCGGAGATGCAGCTTATAACAGGCTGTCCTAGTGGTGATGTTGAAGTGCCGACTGTTGACAGCTTCATTGGTTTAAACACACACACACGTACCTGGGCTTGGGACTACGCACACTCATGTAAACGCTCACACTTACGGGCAGTTTAGAGTGAGGATCCCAACATGCATGTGTTTGGACTGTGGGAGGAAACTGGAGTACCCGAAGGGAGCCTACTTAAGGACGGAGAGAACATGCACACTCCACACAGAACGGCCCGGACCGGTAATTCCACCCGGATCGTCTTGCTGTGAGGCGACAGTGCTAGCGTCATTGGTTTAAACAGGATGTAAAATTTAGGGAATTTAAAAAATCGAGTATTGTTTTGATTCCGTACGTATTGCAGGCCTTTTCAGTGTAAACACTTCAGTAAAGACTAGAACAATGTACCATGAAAACGTCCTTTATGTGAGAATTGCTATTTGTATTACTTTTGCTGAGTGTAATTCACGTTTACTTCACTGTCATGAATACAGATCACGCTATCTTTCGTTCCCTCTCGGGTATACCTCCATTTGTTGACAAGCTGAAGGTCACAGAATCTGGCTCCCCCCTTTATTTCGCTCTGGTCTGCAATCTCTGCACAGTAGGATTGAACTACTTCTATTCAACCAAGCCTACATGGACTTTTTAGCCCCATCTGCTCTCTGCTTTATTGAGACCTGGCTGAGCTGACCACTTGGGTCACACAGGCACAGTCACATTCATGATTTCTGTTGTTTCTGTGTGTAAATAACAAATCAGGCGTATTATCAGTAGCGTCCATATGCCTGTGTGACGCTTGTGCATGCAAAGGCATGCTGGATTTTGCAGGAAAAATCCGACAGCAGAACATTAATTCCTACACATGTTAATCATGAAGGACTGTGATGTAGGCTGTAACCTCATCTGTGTCCCTGTCTCGCAGAGTTTTGCAGTTATAGATGACAAAAGTCCCTTAGTGCAGTTTTAGGCTCACATGCAAAGCCTTTTACACCCAAATAAGCCTTAAAACATAGCAAAAAAACATCCTTATTTATTTATTTATTTATTTATTTTCCTTTTGTTTGATTGCAACAATAGAAAACAGAAGTGCTTCAAAATAACCTGGAAGAATTCTGGATCCATTGATTAACATTGAAAGAAAAGTAGGTTTTTCTTATCTCCTGTTGCCATTTTCAAGATACTCGTTTTCTTTTGGACAGAAAACAATGCTAACCTGTTTTAGAGGGCAGCGATGAGTAATATTAACTGTGTTGCTGCAAAAGTGTAGAGGATCACTCCAACTGTACAACCAGTATTAGCTATTAATCAAACATGGACACAGAGCGAGATTGCTAATGAGTTAATTTGGCCAATTCTACTGCAGTAGTTTCATGCAATGGTCAATTAAACCGTTAATCTCTCTTAATGAAATGACAGTTAATTGTCTGCTGAAATTTCCTGATTGTGACAGGTCTAATTTACTGGTTGTCAGCTGGGACGCAGCTGATTCCTTATATTGGTAGTCAAGTTGAGAGAGTTCATATCGCCTGCGAACATTTATGGAAAAAAACAGCCGTTATAACAAGTTTCCAAGATTTCTTTGGTCTGTAAAGGGCTTTTGTCTCTTTGTGTGTGTGTGCATTGGCGAATCAGAAGGCTCCAAGAACTTGTTTGCAGTGCACAAAAGGTCTCTTCAGTTTCAGGTTCTGAAGCACTTGAACTTGACAGTGGCTGCAATAAGTTTAAAGTTGTGTGCCTCGCTCGTTTAAGCATATGGGAAAGCGTTCACTTTGGCAGTCAGTACAGGTGGGAGTCTGAAGAGAGTGAAACTGGAGCGATTGTGTATGGAGGAGTAGGGGGAGGAGGGGGAAGGGTTACGAGACCCAGCAAATGAGTCGGAGCCACAACGCACTTGCCAGCCTGTCCCATGAATCGGAGCATTGAGAGCAAACCAGATGACGAGGCACCGGGGAGAGGAGAGGGACAAGGAGAAAGAAGAGAGAAAGAGGGAGTGGAGCGGGTGAGCGAGCGAGCGAGTTGGACCATGCTGCGCGAGTGGGGGGAGCGGCAGCACGCTGGGTTTGATGGACGGCGGTGTGGGGATGTGCTCACTCAGCCGAGAGGCTCCCAGAGGGAAGGCAGAATGGAGCACATCATTACCCAGCATAGGGAAGCGCCGGGCCTGCCCCCTCTCTCCCTCGCTCTCTCTCTTTCTCTAGTTCTCCCTCTCTCTCTCTCTCTCCTGCTCACTCGGTTTTACACCCCCTCACTCCACTGCGCTACGCCACGGCACCTCAGTCATTCACTGAAAGAGAGGGGGTGGGTCTGTATCAGACTCATGCGCAGACGAAACCACAACAGTGGGTGACGTGCAGCGGTCGTGGTCAAATCACGCAAGTGAAACTACACACACTCAGAGCTTCATTGCCGAACGTGCCTGTCTGCACGTCATCCTGAAGGTCTCCACGATAATCTCCTCAAATGGGATCCATCAAAAGGGTGAGGAGTTCCTCATTAGCCCACTTCACACACAACGTGGAACCCTTTTAGAGTCTTATGCGGTGTGTGATGTTCGCATATTAGTTACTTTATGTTAGGCTCGTTAAGTTTTACGGTCGACGGCAGTTTCTTTAGAGCCGAATTAGCTGATGCATGATCTTTTTTTGTAGGTTGCTAAGTGAAACATCAGCTGCCTGTTAAAATAGAAAAAAAGGTCATATAAATTATTTGATAATGCAAAAGAGCACCAGCTTCGGCCACAGATCACAGTTTTTGCCTGTTTGGATTAATAAGTAATAACATAGAATCCAGCAGTTGAGACGTTCAGCACATTCAGACTGACTCTTGTGCTGAGAGCTTGAAGGAGCTTGAAGGTCTCCACATGTAAGGATTTGTCTTTAAAGAAAGAGCTCAGATCTTTTGTCACTCCGTTCAGACATCAGTGCAAGGCAGTAAAGGCAAGTGGGCAGTCAGGGGTGGACAGTATGGATATATTTATTTTTTTCGGATCAGAGTCATTTATTTCGCCAGGTATGTAACACCTACAAGGAATTTGTCTTGGTGAGGCACACGTGTATGACATGTAATAAGAACAGTATTACACCAAGAGAAAGGCACAATAAGATACAATTAATAGAATAAAAACAAGAACAATAAGAGTAATAAAGAGCTGGAAAAGGTGATAATGAAATGTGTAGAATATCCTACAGATATTCATATATAAGTGAGTAGGCGTATAGTATAAGAGCTGTTATGTACAGAATCTGTACAGCTGTGCATTGTAATAAGCATTGCGTGAATTTGATGTGATTGTGATTAAACTAAGTCACTGTATACTTTTTTGAGCATATTATGTATACAATCAGTACTCAGAACATGTTTCAATATAAAGAGAGCAGAAGTTAGCTTTTATTGAATTTGGTGCAGTACACATTGTGGTCTGGTAAATAGTATCATTATTTTTTTTTTTTTACTGTATGTTACTGTACTGCACATACTGTACATGTGTCTACTCCAACTTAAAATCCAAATGTTTTGTTGTGTAACGTGAAAACATATCATGATATAGTATGTTTGCTTTAATCGCACATCCGTAATTAAAGTCTTGGTTCTTGACATACTTTTGAGAGTATCTGGAATGCATCCCTTACAAAGTCAAGGTGCTACAGGCTTAAATGTGTCTAATCCAGTTTACACAACTAAACAATTGATTTTAATCATGAAAACGTATCATGATATAATATGTTTGCCTTAATTGCACGTCCGTAATTAAAGTCTTGGGTCTTGGCATCTGGAATGCATTCCTCGCAAAGTCAGTGTGCTACAGGCTCAAATGTGTCTAATCCAACTTTAAAAACCAAATGTTTTGTTGTGTATCCTGAAAACATATCATGATTATAATATGTTTGCCTTAATCGCACGTCCATAACTTAAGTCTTTTTGTTCTTGGTAAAGACTTCTGAGAGTATCTGGGATGCATCCCTGACCAAATCAAGCCCACATAACCAAATCGAGGCTCTTCCATTCTAGTGTTCCAGTCATGCTCCCACCAGTATTTAAATGTGAGATGTAAGATTCTGGGGCAGCCGTGTTCTGCAAGCTGTCCTGATGTCTCAAGTCGCTAGTTTTGGGCTTCACGCACAGACCTTAATCTTTAACTTTTGTACTGTGAGTGTGGGTCTACTGAAAGTGCGTTGGTTGTGGGGGAGGGGGTCTGTTTTCTTGTTGGGCTGATGTAATTATTTTTGCCCTGGCGCTAACCAGATTACCCATTGTCTTGCTGAGTATCTGCCTTTGAGCAAACATGTGTTTTATAGCCTCTTTGTCCTTGCTGTTCATGGGGTTAAACTTAATTACCCATAGAGATATGTTGCTACATACCACCGCTTTCACACTTGGGTGACCTGGTAATTTTTGGGCTTTGTTCGTTCTAGGAATAAAATCCTTGCGAGGGCTCGACCCGTAAAATTGCAGCGTACTCTGAACTGTGATCAGGCTTTATCCTGATACCTGCTACATAGGCGAGAGGGTTTATATTGCAGCAGTAACAGCAGCAGCAGCAGCAGCAGCAGCAGTGTTGAGCTAATGCAATCCTTAGCTCAGGCTTGTGCCGTCACCACTAAGAGGATTAGCACTATTGTCTTATTACATGCTGACATCTTTTTTTTTTTTTTTTTTTTTTTTTGTCTTTTCTTGTTAATGCTTAAAGTGGTGATCACACACTGTGCTTCTTATCTTAGGGAGCAAAGACTAGCAGGCTGGATAGGTCTGATATCAGAGCAGATTCTCAGTATAGTCCTTTTCTTTTTTTTTAATGCTGCTAATGTGCTTCCTGTGATTATCTGTTGAGATTTCAACAATGCTGCCCTCTTGAGTGGCTATTCAAGCCTTTTCTGAACAAGAAGAGCTGCTTTGTTGCGTTCCCCCTCATTAATTCTGCGGGCCGGCCTGGTCTAGACGTAAAATGTGCCACGAAACGTCCCCGCTAAGCAGCGTGTTGTTGCCTAGAGCCTGCTTGAACTAATTCAAAACAGGTTCTGTTTACACAAGACTGCGAAGAGGAGGAGAAGAAGGGGGAAGTAAGGGCGCGAGGTTGACTCGGTCGGCTGCGGGCGAGCAGACCGTCATCAGAGCGAGCGAGCTGGCGGACGAAGCTCCGGCACGCTAAGCACTACCGCAGCACCTGGCTGTCACTCTCAGGCATGGCAGGCAGCCCGTGACAGGAAAGGTCAGGCGACGAGGGAAACCCCTCTCTTATGGACGGATGATGGAGTCAGCTTCCTGCCTCGGGACACGGCACTTACTGTCAACGCGAGGAAGAAAATGTAGGGTTGACTTATTTGGTCCTGATGTTGTTGGTCTTCTTTTTTTTCCTCCCCCCTGTTTTTACCTTCCGGCTGTCTTCAGGATGAGATCCTTATCTGTGCTAAGAATTCCCTTTACAGGCAGCCGGCCCCTGAACAGGTCCCACGTGTAGGGAAGGGGCGCAGGACCCCTGCAGAAGGAGGAGGGAATGAATGTTTAATATCCTCTGGCCAGCCGAGAGCGGCGTTGCGCTGGAACCCGGGGCTGTTCTCCAGGTGCTCTCCACGGGCTCCCGCCTCTCCATCTCAGCTCTGGCGAACAGGCGGCGCGCCACTAATCGTTTAGCAGAATGGCTTATGGGAGCCGAGTCCCAGAGCTTGTTTAACACGCGCCGGAAACCAGCGGCTCCATCATCCCCCCCTTTCTCCACCACTCCGCGGAGGGCTTAATGCGCCTGTGCCAGAGGATCAGGCCTCCTCTGCTAACTGTGACACTGATGACTGCTCGTGAATGTTGTGTTTGCCGTGCCGATGATGTAAGAAGCCCTTTCGGAGAAGAGGTTTCAGCCCGAGCGGCGCCCTCCGCGGCAGAACGCTATTCAATCTGGAATTCTGGATGTGCGAATAGAATAATGTAGCAAAACGTCTTCAGCTGCAGATGGTGTGGAGGGAATGGAATTCGCAGTTGAGAAAGCAGTCGAGATTTCGTTCTTTTTCTTCTTTTTTTTTTCCCCTCTCCCACTTCTAAACATCCAAGAGAATTCTGCTCGTGAGGCTGAGTAATGGGATCCTTATGGCGCGCAAAATATATCTGCTCTGCAGGGAGACACGCAGCGGCAGATACAGCCTGGATTTAGTGGAGTATCTGTTGCAGAGCAAGTATTTATGTCCTCGTAGTCCACTGCCACGCTACCGTTATTAACAGTTGTCAGAGTGATTATTTATACTCTTGACATGGCTTTGCTGTCAGTGCGCTGCAGTGTAAGAGGCTGTGACCAGCAGTCACGTCCCCCCTACGCTGCTCTTGAATTGGAGAGCGGTGTTAATTGTGAGGGCTTTTCTATAGCCTCTCTTCAGTCAAGCACTCTCCATTTGCCAACTATAGGTGATGTTACATTTATCTTTGGAAGGCAGCACTTCACCACCACCTCAGCGTACAGTACAAGAAAAGCTCAAGATTGAAACGGAACATGGCTTCTTGTGATTGCCGCTGGTTCAAATTATTCAGGCTGACTTATACTGATTGCGAATTATGCTTCTTCGTTATTAAAAATGACTTATTTTGGTTTTTAATTAATGTAATGGAAAACAACATCTGATAACTAGAAAAGTGCATGGGTGCTTGTGCATAAACAACAAATAGAGGAGTGTGGGTCAGTATATCTGTGGATTAGACGTTGGGGATCTGCTCTGAGTGAGTACAGGCAGTTTGGAGGCTGTAGGTTGAACGAAATCATGATGTTTGGGTCCGGCCAAAAATGAATGGGATCCTTTGGGAGAAATGATAAATAAATAAACAACAAATACAGGAGTGTGGGTCGGTATATCTGTGGATTAGTGGTTGGGGATCTGCTCTGAGTAAATACAGGCAGTTTGGAGGCTGTAGGTTGAACGAAACCCTAATGTTTGGGTTTGGCTGAAAATGAATGGGATCCTATGGGAGAAATGAGGGATGAATAAACAACAACTAGAGGAGTGCGCGTCGGTGTGTCTGTGGATTAGAGGTTGGGGATCTGCCTTAAAAGAGTACAGGCATCCATAATGTTTGGTTGTGACAGAGAATGAATAGGACTCTGGAGGGGGAAGAGGGATGCTAGAACCAGCACTGCATTGAGTCAGTGTATGAGAAACAGTGCATGTCGGTCGAGCAGTAGTTCAGTAGATTGGTGTGCACTTTCCATCCTATTCATTCTCTATGGGACAAACTCTGAATCCATGCATCCAATCAAAAAGCTGTATACAAGCCCGAATCACACAATCAGGCCGGCCAATCTGGAGTTGGAACAGAGTTGATATTTCTAAAACTGCAGGACTAGTTACACGGTGAAGATCTGGCAGAAATCAAAACATCCTGCCTCAATCTGGCAACCCTAAAGAGGTTGCTTGTGCTGTTTAAACATAGGAGTGTACTAAATTTCAGTGTTGTAGACTTCAGCTGCTAAGACTCTTCCACTCAAATGTAAACAGTTATATATTATAATGGTATATGTAATTAATATCAGTATCAGGGTATCACAATGCATCGTATCCTCTGTATCATGACTCCAGGTTGTTGCCAACGCACTCCTTTTGTGCCAGAGAGCAGAGGTAACAAAGCATTCCCAACCCCTGAAATACGGAATGCAACCACATCTTTTTATCTTATATGGTTTCTGGGAGCACACATGCTAATCTTAGCCATGTCTATCTTAATCCTGTGCACTCTAAAGACGTCTTTCTTTTAGCCAGCTAGGGACCGCCTGTGTGCTCTCATTTATTCCTAGAAAGCCAAGCTAGTTAGCAGTTCTGAGCAAGGGAAGTCGTACTGCACCTGGAGCTACAAACAGTCATCACATCCAAGTCAGATAGTTAGAAATGGAGACACATTTGCTACTATAAATCAAAGCCCACCACATCCCCTAAAATACAGCTAGCTATAAACTGATTCGAGTGTGGTTAATACTAGACTATACTTGGTTAAAGATGGATCATTATAGTGTTTCATTCCTGTGTGCAAAGTTTTACATTAACTCTACTGTTTTTACAGAGGTATGTGATTTGTATTGTTATTGTTTTTCGTTGCTTGTGGCTAAAAAAAGTAGCTGGGGGGGCTGCATTCCCAAGCACTATACTGAATTATTAATGAGGGGGTACAATTTTTAAAAACCACACTACTGAAAGCACTTCTAATGGTGGTGTACTATTTTAACCATACTACACTACTCTGAGCACTTCTAATGGTGGTGTACTATTTTAACCATACTACACTACTCAGAGCACTTCTAATGGTGGTGTACTATTTTATCCATACTACACTACTGAAAGTACTTCTAATGGTGGTGTACTATTTTAACCATACTACACTACTCAGAGCACTTCTAATGGTGGTGTACTATTTTATCCATACTACACTACTCAGAACACTTCTAATGATGGGGTACTATTTTTACATACTACACTACTGAAAGCACTTCTAATGATGCTGTACTACTTTTAAATACCACACTACTCAAAGTACTTTTAATGATGGGGTACTATTTTTAAAAACCACACTACTGAAAGCACTTCTAATGGTGGTGTACTATTTTAACCATACTACATTACTGAAAGCACTTGTAATGATGCTATACTACATTTAAATACCACACTACTAAAAGTACCTCTGATGATGGGGTACTATTTTTAAATACCACACTACTGAAGGTACTTCTAATCATGGGGTACTACTTTTACATACTACACTACTGAATAAACTTTGTGTGGTTGGTACTATAGTTACATACTAGACTACATCAGTGTACTCAAACCCTACTAGTATGTTACAGTAACAATAGGTTTTTGAAATTTTTGTAATTCAATGTTGCTGTTTGCTGTGCTCTTGTTGCCCTCAAGTTCAAAGCTGGTGAAAGGTAACCTCACTACCAACCAAGCGATTCTGGCAAAAGCTGAGGCCAGTGAAGTTATTCAAACACAGGACTATTTATTTATTTATTTATTTAGACAAAACACTGTTTTTAAGCAGGTAAAACGTGCTGCTGTGTATGTTTGTGGTGGTTTCAAAATAAAATCTACAGTTTTTCTCAGTTTATCTCTTTTGGGTGGGATGAATGTAACTGCTTTCAATATCGAGCGGTCCCACCCGGATCCTCCGCCAGTGGCTTAGTCTGGTGTGCAGAGCTGGCGGCTGCTGCTTGTAACAAGCCAACATTTGTTTCCCAACAGAAGTGTTTTCAGAAGTGTTGTTTTTGAATGGCTTGTCTCTCTTTGTGGATCAGTTTTATTTGACATTTTTGAATATTAGTTGCAGACCTACAACGTTTTCTGTGTTTACGGTGTCTGCGTTGGGTGCACTTCATCAAAATCTCTCGATTGTAATAGAAATCACAATTTTTTTTTTCTTAACTACTTCTTTGACGCAACAACATGTATTTAACTCTTACATTGCAGTGCAGTGAGGGTAATATCTGATCTGATATTGGAATGCAATGTTCTGCCCTAAACAGATGACTTGAGCAGCAGCTCTGTTTGTGAAGAATTAACCCATTTAGAGTGAGTGGTATGATTTGGTAGGGGAATGCATCTGCAATGACAATAATGCAAATTTAATTAATAATCAAACCTAATTAACTTTAATGTTAGATACACAAATGCAGTGTAAGTGCTGTAACTACTGTTCTCCAGTTATTATATCAGACAGACTTCTGTTGTTGATTAGTCAGGCACAATTATGCAGTGTGAAGAGAAAGTTGTTGCATGACGTGTTGGATTTAATTGGCCTTTCTTGAAATTACACATTCTGCGATGTGACCCTTGCGAGTGCAAACATTGCAATGACTGCTGAAACGATATAGCCCCAGTATAAATAGAACAAAGATCCCATTGGTAAAACTGCTGGACCTGAGCGTTATACATAGAACGTGTGGGTCTGGTTAAAGTATCCAACAGCCCTGTCCTTGAATTGAATTGCATTAAGTAGTGACTCGGAAATTGTGCGTGTGTGTGTGTGTGTGTGTTTGTTTATATAAGTGTGTGTGTGTGTGTGTGTGTGTGTGTGTGTGTGTGTGTGTAAAACATGTACATAAACATGTACCTTCATTGTTGTCCATTTTTTTAAATATATATTAGGGCTGGGCGATATGGGGGAAAAAATCTTATCATGATATTTTTTTCATATCCGTCGATATCGATATATATCAAGATATAAATCAAACTACGACATTACTATATATAAGCGAGAAGTGAAAATCTTAAAATAGTTCAATTGTTTATTTTCTATCAGAAGAAAGACAAATGTACCATAGAATATTAAAACAACTGTATTTCACATAAATTATGCACGTACATACACACACACACACACACAGATAGATAGATAGATAGATTGATTGTAGGGGCAACTGAACACTCATGAACAGTATTCATGCACAGGCACTGTTTAAGTTCGAACCTACGAAAGAACTCTGTTTATGTTCACTCATAGTGGTGAGTCGTATCTCTGTCGGCTCAAATGGGGAGTTCGTTCAGCGATTCTGTTTTCGGTAGAAAATTAAATTTTCCTCCTCTGGATTTTTGGTTCAGTGTTCTCACTTGAACTCCTACAAAAAAAAATATATATATATAATGTGTTTATGTTTGATCTTCAACCCCAAATAAATAGAAGTTGATTACAAAATGACAACTATTAGTATAACATGCATCGCAAAATTGACCGTGCCCACTGAAAGCATGGATTTACCCAGAGCGCAAGAGGCAGCAACAAACAACCGCTCGCGTGCATCTAAAGTTGTGGGAGTGTTTTACACAAAAACTCAACAGTGTGGTGCTCTGCACAGTGGAGATGATCACAACAGTACAACTGCTATACACGAGCACTTGAAGCTCAAACATCCCGTAGCTGCTTCATCAACACAGCAGCAGGACAGAACCTGTTTACCTGTTTATCTTATCTTGGCAGATTATTTTAAGATTATTAACACATGTAACATATTTCTTTCAGTAGTGTCACTTGAAAAGTCGCATTGCTAACCGTTTCTTAATCGTCCAGTGTAGAACCTAAGGTTTTTGTAGATAATGTGCGTTTAAGGTACAGTTTAATACAAGTTTAGGATGGACATGTGTTTTCCTCATGCTTTGAGGTGTGTCCTTCGGGAATGGTGCCGCTCACGGTAACGTTTTATGTCACCGTTTTCTCTTATTTTGTTCTCACTACCCGAGTGTAAACGCCTGCAGTAAACAGATTACTAGCACGTGGGTTAAGCTGCTGCTCTGTCTGCACCCTGTGCTGTGTGCTTTAACCAAACATGAAATATATATATATATATATATATATATATATATATATATATATATATATATATATATATATATATATATATATATATTGGTTTATCAAATATAAATATAGTACTTGTGCAGTGCAAGTGTTTACCATGGGGTACCACGATTATCAGTAATTGGTTTGATTTGAGGGCCAGAGCTGTTATACCGTATGATTTCCCCATTGCTGATTTCAGGCTTCTGCTAAAGCGGCGAAGCTGATTTGATTTGTGTAGCCGCTGCGTGTCTGTCTGCCTGGGCTTTGAGTGTGGTGTTCTGATGACAGTCATTTTATTGCATCCAGCAGCGTCCCACTTCACACGCCCTGTTAGCGAAGATTGAAGGGGAGGTCGGGAGGAGGAGCTGTCAATCATTGTCTAATATGACAGCGCAGAGCAAGCATCTGCGCTACCAGCCCGGTGCGTCTGGAGCGTCTGTAGGGGTTGGAGCACTCGCTGATGACATGCTCGTGCGGTTTTGCCTGAGCGCAGGCTGTTGCCTCTTTTAGCCGAACGTGTTTAAGCTCGACTCAGAACCGCCGTTCGCTGTGCGGCCGCAGACCGTCCCGGCGGTGACCAAACGCCAACATTCCTCAAGAAACTTGAAGCTTTGCTGGCGAAAGGTTTGTTTCCAGACGTTGTTAGCATGTCCTAATCTGAGGAGGCCCGTGGAGAGCTGCTGCCTCAGTTAATACATCATCCAGCGAACAGAACGCGCTTGTGTCGAGTTGGTCATGTGTTGGTCAGTAAATAATGCATTGTGTGGTTTTTGCCTTGCCGGGGGAGCTTTGACAGCGGTCCTGACATGCCAGCGGGCTCTCGTGGCTGAATTACAGCTGGCACTGAATCATGGCTTAACCGCCCGGCCTATTTCTGCCTTTCTGATCTACGCCTGATACAAATCTCGCCGCTTGGCAGGAGAACCAGAGTGAAGGGGTGGGGGGGGTTTGATCAAATCAATCACAGCCCTGTCCACCTCCAGCACTGTGCTCCCAGGCTAACCTCAGGTTGGAAGTGATTCCGGATCCCCTGCTGGAGTTAGGCTCAACCGAGTAGCTGTTTAGCAGGCTCAGTGCACTCTCCTGACAAATCCTTCAGCTGGATCAGAGAAAATACCTTAAGGCTCAGTTAGACTGGATGGTTGGACTGAATTCTTCGTGCCTCATGTTTGGTCACTTAACAAGAGAAAAAATAGTGATTATAATAGTGATTAGAGAGCTTATTAGTTTAAATTACAAAAATCATCAGTATCATCTATTAAGAAGAGACAAAGCAATAATAGCAGTAAAAAAGTATATGTATATACGTACTTAGAACAGTTGCAATAGAGGTTTTTGTTCAGTATTTAAATTGATCTCTAATGTTTTGTGTGTTTGGTTGGAATGGAAAAATGTCCAGTCCAATCTGTTAATTGTGAATATAGGAAATAGTGAAACACTGTGATTGAACATACAGAAGCAGCATGATGAAAATAGAAATGCAGAAAGATACAATGAACCTCTGTGTAAATAAGCTCCGCCCACATACTATTTGGTTAGCTGTATTGGAGCTTCTAGTATCTAACGTTACCTACTCTAGCTACTCGCTTTCATCTGGACATCAAACACAAAGTAGATTAAAGGTGTCTCTTTGAAACTTTCAGTTTAAGATGATCTGCTTCAACCAGCACACAGTGATTCACTCACACAGCATGGCTGCTACTTCCAGTCACTGTTGGAGGTTGTGGTGCTAATAAAGGTGGAGCTGCTCGTCTCTTCAGTCTCTTCAGTGTTGAACGCTGAGCTGAAGCTGCTCCATGGTGTCCGAGTGTTGGAGAAAGTGTCTGGAGTGAAACATACAGACTGCAGAGATAAAGTTGTTCAGGATTCTGTTAAAGATGTGGGAGCTGAATTCTCCGTTCCACCTTAAACGCTGCTGTGGTTCCATTCTGGCGTCTGTACGAGCTGCAGTGTTTAAGGTGGAACATTAGATGAAGAATGTGGAGAAGAGGAACTTCAGTCTGGTTTAAAGATGAACATGTAGTTCTGACAGTTGGGTTTGTTAGGAAGGGAATGAAAAGCGCTGACGTTGCCTTCACAGCCTGGAACGCTGGAGTTCTCCACATAGTTCACCGGTTTGGTTGCTGTTGCTTCGTTGTGGTTGTATGTTGTAAGTGTTGTGGGGTGTAAATATTACTGGTTCTGTTCTGTAACAGTGTTTAGGTTTATGATGTATTGGTTCTATATGCTGAACTCATTATGTTATGCTTTAGTTTTATACTACTGACTAAAGAACACACAATTCATAGTAGAATCAAAGATTTTTAATGTTATTTGAAGAAGAATAGGGCTTTAAAAAAATAATATTGCAATAGTATGTTTTATGATATTGTATTGCTTCTCAACAAGTCAGTGGTTTGTTTTGTGTTATATTATGTTTTAAACCTCTGACCACTGAACAGCAGTGACTTGATCAAGTTTCAGCCTTTAGTCTTTTCCACTCCAACATAAACAAGTGGTGTAAGTGTGCATCACAGGTTATAGCATTAGCAAACCCATGTTTCTGTTTCTTTTATTATTAGTTTTTTCTAAAATTACCTTTTAAAAAATTGCGATATATTGCTTAGCTTGCAATATCATGAAATATTGCTTACTCTGTAACTACTATATTATGATATACATTGTATCGGCAAGTTGTTGCCAGTTCGCAGCCCTAATATACAGTCGCATCATTCTACCATCTCGCAAAAACGTTTACTGTAGGCTTTAATGTGTTTACTCGGTGTTGTTGGTATAATGTTGGGAGAGCAGCCCCGGTAACACATACTACCTCCAATCCAGCGTTTTAATCACTGCTCTGAACCCGTCTCTCTCCACTGTCTGTATTGGGACAGTGTCCTCGCATATGTAGACTGTTACTGCCTTCGTAACGTCTCTCCACCGCTTGCTTTTCCTGTCGGACGGATGGACGGATGGACGGACGGATGGATGCTTTATTGATCCTGAAGGAAATTTAGCAGCCAGTAGCAGTTACAAACACAGTACAAAAAAACAATAAGGTATATAAAGAATTCCAATAGTAAAAAAAAAATATATATACAAGAACATATGAATACAGACTATACACACTGACTAAAGGTAAAAAGGTAGTGCAGTAATAAATTAATTAATGTGTAAGAGAAAAACGGGTATCAGCAGATACATAACAGTACTGTGATATTTATTAAAAAATAAATAAATGTGCAAAGATTGTATTTAAGTAAAAGTTAAATAGTGTTTAAATAGTGTCCAGGAGTGCAAATGTACAGGACGTACAGCAAAGTCTCAAATAGTGTCCAGGTGTGAAAATGTACAGGATGTCTAGCAAAGTGTCAATAGTGTCCAGGAGTGCAGATGTACAGTAATGTGATTACAGTACAAATAAAAATAAACTGTCATTTGAACATTAGGGACTTGTTCCCCATCTGTCCTCCTTCCTCTTCCGGCTTCACAGGGAGGAATTGAAGAGTCTGATGGCTCTTGGGACAAATATATGCAGCTCCTTGAGAAAAGGCCTCTTCAAGCAACGACTGACCCTTTGGCTTAACTGGTTCACTGGTGCTACTAGTTGACTGTGTTGAATCTGATGACTGTAATCGCGTACATTCTTGGTATTCCAGGGTTACTAGGGTTAGCAGCAGCGTCAACAACAGCGGCTCTACAAACTATGCAATATACAGCCTTTTGGTCCAAACTGCAGACTAGGGGTGTAAGAAAATATCGAATATCGGGATATTATGTTTCGGGATACTGTATTGATACTGTGATATTGGCAGACAGTGAATCATTGTGTGTTGTGTTTAAACCTCTGACCACTAGATGGCAGTGTTCCAATCCATTTTCAGCTCCACTCCAACATTAACAAGCAGCCCAAGCGTGCAATGCTGTTGTAAGCATTGACAAACCTGTTTATGTAGTGGTGTGTTTTAATAGTAGGATTTGAGAAATCACAATATATCACTTTGCTTGCAATATCATGATATATTGAATCGTGACCGCCGTATCACGATACGTATCGCCAGGTTCTTGCCAATAAACAGGCACAAGCTCTTCTTCTGCATCTCCAGTCTCACTTTCTTTATCCTCCATCTGTTTTCTGTTCCTTCATCTACAACAGCGACAGAGCTTCTCCCAGCTAGCTAGTGAGCTCTGTGCTGTTTGGCGGTGCCATTCCACGCGGCGCGCCGCATTATCATTTGCTGCCTGTTGACGTGTTACAGCTGTTCTTAAGCAACGCATGATACAATTCATACCGGAGACCACCTATACCACCCAGCATTACTTGCTGGCCGTCTAAATATTGAGATACACGTTGTCATGAAAAGGTTTTGAAGTGTAATGTTCGCCATGTCGTCCACCCCTTAATAGTGTATGCCTCAGATATTTCAGGTTTATAATATTGGCCCGTCTAATAAACTGAGAAGTGAAATATAAACCCAAGCTGCATTTTCAGACACCATCTTCATGCTTTTTAGAAAACTATCCATTTTAGGAAAATAACACTGCTCCTATTAAAAGCGCTACCCTCCTCCAACCACCCCGCCATTCTGTCTGTTCTTTTCCTTTCGCCCCTCAGGCACTTCACCAGTCATCCTGGCCTGTGTTTCTTTTCTCCGCCACTTCTACTGGTCAGAATTTCTCCCCACAGCTACGAGCTAATCTCTACAGTGCCTTTAGCCTGAGGGCCTAGGCTCATCTGGATTCCTCACTGAGGTCGTATTGATTGTGGCGTTGTGCTGGCCCCTTCGACATGATTCCCTATTATGAGGCAATTGATTGCTTTCTGATTGGTTAGCCCCGGTGGGACAGGCGCATGTAGCCCATCAGTCATACAGGCAAGGGGAGGGTGATCTGGAATCCTCGGCCATCGAAGACTCCACAAGATGCAACTGTTTGTTTCGTAGTGTGGTCTGTACAGAAGTTGTCCAGCGAGAGATTAAGCATAGCAGTGTTTTAAACTCATTAATAAAATGTTGTATCTTTCTGTTCAAGTTAGAATTAATATTGTTAATAAGGCTGCTTGTTTTGTGCTGGTGCTCTGCGCCAAATGATTGCTTTACAAACCTGAGAGCTTGTTATGAGTGAACTACCATCTATTTAATTAACGTGCTTTGAATTGTTCAAACAGTCTGAAGTACCCAGTGACATTATGAATTGCAGTTAACTGTTGGTTCTTGTATTATTCTTGTAGTGATACAAGAATAATAAAACCATTTTTTTGGTTAGGACCGTAATTTGCTGTGGAAAAAAGGTAAAAAATATATAGTGCAGAGGAACGCAATATCGCTATAGTTTTGTACACATATATACATGTAAATACATATATATTGTCGCTGTTCAAAAAAAACAAGTATATACAAAATAGTAACTTCACAGGACAAAAACTTTACTTTCAATGTTAATGTGAAGAGTCTTTATTACAGGTGATTTTGGAGCATTTTTATTGGTCCATTCATCAATAAATGTCATGTTAGTATTTATATATATATATATATATATATATATATATATATATATATATATATATATATATATAGCTAGCCGCTGTCCTGTAAACAACGTATCTTTTAATGTATGTTAATGGAACCAGAAATTTTCAAATCCCCAATTACTGATATTGACAATCATGGTAGCTCATGGTAAACACATGGGTTGCACAAATACTATATTTATATATAATAAATTAATTATATATATATATATATATATATATATATATAAATTGATATAATCGCAAAAAATTACACCTCTCCAAAATGGCAACTTTACCGGAGAAGCCAATAACTGTCTTCACTTTCAATGCAAGTCAATGGAACCAGAAATTTTTCCAAGCTATTTTGGAGTATTTCTATTGGGCCAATCATCATGAAATGTTACACAATGTAAAAAGCAGCTGTCGTGTTTAATACATGTTTTTCTGTGGACAGTGACTTATGACAGTGATATATGTGTATGTATACATCACTTGGTGTCATCCATGTGATATTGATCTCAGTTCCTGTCTTTATTTGTTTATTGTCAAGTGCACAGAAGCATTGGTAGATGAAGATATCTCCTGCTGTGTTTCCTTTTAAGCCGCTTGCTTTGCTACTTGACTTGCTCTGACGTTCTCTCGTTCTCCCACCGCTGCAAAACCCATTTAAAACACGGCCTTTAACAAGTCAGGAGATAGGAGATAACGAAGTGAGGCGGTCTCCCGTGTCAAAATGTTTAGACAATGTTAATGATCTAGTAGGCTCTTTGGCGCTCTCCCCCTCATCCCCCCCATCTTCAGCTGAGATCCTGTGTTACCCCCAGCTGCTGCCAGATGTCAGCCATTATGCTGGAGGAACAAGAGCTGGCTCGGGCTGCACACGGTTCTGCCTCAGATCTCAGCCACAGCCCCTCAGCTTTTAATTAACTCAGCACCGCACCAAGGAGAGGAAAGAGAGAGAGGGAGAGGGGGAGAGAGTGAGCGCCTGCAGCACTCGGCTGCTGTCTGCGCTCTCTCGACTGTTTGAGAGAAAGAAGCGAGTGCATGTGTACGAGTGAGGGATGAAGATATTTTGCCCAAAAAAGGCGAGTAGCCACGATGTTGTCAGCACGTTGCTGCGCACAAGTGTTAGAGTTTTAAGCAAGTTTCGGCTGATGGATAACTGCCACATAAATAACTGCCTTATTTTCTGGTTAGCTGTCTTGCATCCTTGCTGTTGATGCTCGGTGGCTGCCAACCGAAGGCAGACGTACCTCAAGCTAAAGTAAACAAGGGTTCAGTCTTGTGAACATGCTGGTGGATGTTACTTTTTGCCTGTTGAACAATGTGCACCGGGACGGAAAAGCCCTCCTCTTGCCTGCGCAGTGCTCTGGCTTGTTTTAACACCGTGTGTATATACACTGAAAAAGCTGCTGATCAGTGTTCAGGATGCAGTTTCTCATACGTCCAGCATAGAATAGAAATTAGATTTTGAACACTCCAAGATTGCTGCGATCTGAACAGTCTGAATCTCTTTTGTGTTCCTTAAAAAATTATGTAATAAATACATGATATGGCATGGTGGTGTAGTGGTCAGTATGGTGGTGTAGTGGTTAGTATGGTGGTGTAGTGGTCAGTATGGTGGTGTAGTGGTTAGTAAGGTGGTGTAGTGGTCAGTATGGTGGTGTAGTGGTTAGTATGGTGGTGTAGTGGTTAGTATGGTGGTGTAGTGGTCAGTATGGTGGTGTAGTGGTCAGTATGGTGGTGTAGTGGTCAGTATGGTGGTGTAGTGGTCAGTACGGTGGTGTAGTGGTTAGTACGGTGGTGTAGTGGTTAGTATGGTGGTGTAGTGGTTAGTATGGTGGTGTAGTGTTAGTATGGTGGTGTAGTGTTAGTACGGTGGTGTAGTGGTTAGTACGGTGGTGTAGTGGTTAGTACGGTGGTGTAGTGGTTAGTACGGTGGTGTAGTGGTTAGTATGGTGGTGTAGTGTTAGTATGGTGGTGTAGTGTTAGTATGGTGGTGTAGTGGTTAGTACGGTGGTGTAGTGGTTAGTATGGTGGTGTAGTGGTTAGTATGGTGGGGTAGTGGTTAGTATGGTGGTGTAGTGGTCAGTATGGTGGTGTAGTGGTCAGTATGGTGGTGTAGTGGTCAGTACGGTGGTGTAGTGGTTAGTACGGTGGTGTAGTGGTCAGTACGGTGGTGTAGTGGTCAGTACGGCGGTGTAGTGGTCAGCACTGTCAACTGGGATTGGATCCAGCCCCCCCGTGACCCAGATTAGCGTGATAAAGCGAAAGATGATGGATGGATATATGTCTAAATATGTATGTGTCCAAAATGGCTTGGAAAAATCTTTGGTTCTATTGACTTGCATCGAAAGTAAACATATAAAGTTGTTTTGGAGATTCTTGTTTCTCTTTGGAGAGCGACAGTATCAAAGTAGTTAACAGTAGCTCTTTTTACATCTGTATAAAATTTAGGATTGTTTCTTTTTGGCCTCCAGATGTTTAAAAACAATGTCATTTAGTCACATACAATTCAAAATAAAACAGTTTGGCAAGATGTTTTTAACCATGTTGCAAAACAAGGCAACTTTAAACATGCCACAACCAAAAAACAAATGACTTCCATTTTTACATGTTTTAATGAAAATTGGAGCCAGGGAATTGCATCATAAGGAGGGCCCGCAGGTCAGCTTCATGATGCAATGTCAGGGTCAGTAGCCCCTTCAGAAATTTAGCATAATTGTGATATTAACTGACTCAGTTTAGCTTGTCGGGGGTACGACCTCATCGGTTAAATCATCAGAATTGGTAATATTAATAATAACGTTTCTTTATTTGAAATCAAATGTAAGTGTAAACTAAAGTTCAAGGACAAAGGTTTCTATTGATATCTTATTAGATGCCTGAGTAGAACAGCGTTATTAGCTGAAATAGTTAACAAATATGTAAATAACATATGTATAAATGCAAATATGTTCATTTTAAATACACATTTCTAATTTTGTTGTAATTAAATAACATTTTGTTATTGACCCAATTATGTTAGTCTTGGAAAACGGCTCACGCTTAAAACTTGCGCATTTGATTGACAAGTAGATAAACAGCAAGTCCGATTCACGTTCTGTTTGCTGCGACGGGATCATATGGTTGTGTAAACTAACGACTGTGGAAAATACTAGCGGTCGGTTCAATTAAATGCGATTAGACAGTTTTGTAATAATTGTTTCACGGCTGGTTACAATCAGACCTCTTGTCATTTCCATGGTTTGTTATACCCCCACGGCTTGGCCTCGCTTGCAGGCAGGACAGATTGCGGACTGCTCCTCTCGATCCGCCTCCTCTTGCCGAACGAGGCCAACCCCCTGGCCGTAATTAGATTAGTGCCTGTCACTGCCTTGCTGCAAATGTCTCACACCTGTGATCCTCACACACATTCGTTAAGGGAGTGGAGTAATGAGATTAGCCCTCCAATGAGCCCACACAGCTGGAGCGCGGCATGGGCACCCAGCCTAGCAGCAGGCAGCCTGAGCCCTCTGCAGACCTGCTGGACACTTACCCCCTGCGGATTATACGAGAAGGCCAGGATGGATGTGCTCAGCGAGGGGCGCTGCTCTGTGCGCACTGTTAAATGGGGTTTAACGTCATTGGTAAACATTGCCAGGGGAACTGTTGGCAGACGTGCCGATTAGGTGGAGTGAGTGATCACGCTGTTGTAGAACGACTCCCCTTGTTACGACCACACTGACCCGCTGATGTTTAGTCATATCCATCCAGTCATGTACCGTATAGTCACATCCGTCTTGTCATTCGGTTTTATTCAGGGTTGGTATTATTTATTATTATTGTACATGGGAATTGTCCCAGGTTTGCGTAGAGTCGTTGTTGGGTTGTTGGTAGGGATGTCTAGCCAGTACTCACTTACCCACAGAAGCACTCAGTTGAGCTCCAGGTGCTATTGTTATAGCACTGAAACTTTTAGTTTTGTTAGCATTTCCATTTCAGAATCACTTTAGATGGTATCCGTGATGCATCAAAGTTGGCGCGAGTCGCTGCGTTTACTCCCTGAGACTGACTGGCAGAAAGACTGACCGAGTGGCAGCGTTAGAGTTCAGCGTAAATGGAAAAACATCCAAAACGGTACAAGCTGTTGTGTGATTTGGTTCAAGTAGATCCAGCAAGACTTCAGAGCAACTTAGAAAAATAAGCAAAGTCAGCTTCCTGTTTGGCAGCCTCTGGTTCCTGTTCCACCTTAAATGCTGATGCATTTATTATTATTATACCGCCTGAGGCCCTAGAATGTAACTGCTGCACCATTTACAGGTGGAACAGGAACATTCGCACCTTATATGGATCACTGCACTTTGCAGAAACGTCTGGAATCCATGCACCAAAATGGGAATTTGGAATTGCAGTTGCATTAGGAATGCAAGATTCATCGTTTTGAAACTGTACTGAATGTATTTATTCAATGTTCTGCATCTTTCATGTTTATTTAGTGTAACAGTTTTTTTTATCAGCATTTATTTTCATGACTGTTTTTCTATATAGTTGGGAGCTCCACAAAGCATGTTTGGGCAGGTAGCCTGGAGCTTCTTGGAACGGAGAAACATTAAAGATCGTGATGAACACAAGAATTAATATTTTGCTGTCGAGTCCAGCTCTTAAGTTAAGCAGATAGTCAATTGGTTCATTCCCGGTTTTTCTGTTTCCCCCTAATAAGCACAGCCCTGTTGCAGGATGTTTTGCCTCTCAGTTGAACTGAGGGGGCGTATTCAGACAGGAAAGTGACATCATTGCATATCCTCTATTTATCAAAATATGTTACACTCAAGTTCCTTAAACTAGTCCTGGTGAGTGGACACATGTATGATACTGCACAGACCAGACAAGAGCACAGACTGTTAACAGTAATTTAAATAAAGAACAAAAGAACAGAATTGATAGATATCGTGAATTTGTTTTGAGATGACTTTATTTAGCACAACCGTTGAACAAGTCATGCTTTTAATTGATATTCCTCAATGTAACTTGGGTACACTGGTCCAAAATACTGGTCTTTAAGCCTTAATGGTGCAGCAAGACAACAGCAGCACATTGTACACAACTACATAGTGTAGCTATACAACTTGTCAAACGAGTACAGAAGTCCTCCACGCAATAAATATAGAAAACGTACATACAGTTCGTCGACTTAACGTGCATCGATGCATCGCAAGGATGGCTGTGCCTACTGAAAGCATGGAGCATTACTAATCGTTTCTTTACCGTCCAGTGTAGATACCTAAGGCTGTTCTCGATACAGCGGGAGCTTTAAAACACTCGTAGCTGGTTCTCCAACAAAACAGTATATACAGATGGTAACGTTTATATACACAGTACAGCGAGGTTGAGACTTAATTGAAGAGTAGGTGTGTATTAAAAGTAAAGGAGTGTATGAACAGTCTATGGTGGGTGTTGGAAAAGGTCTAGATTAGTCTTGGTGTATGTTGGGAGTATGAATATGTTTCCTGACCGCCCTGGAGGACAAAGCTGTTGCAGAGTCTGGTGGTGGTAAACCTTTGTTCTTGGTGAAAGGTGAGAGTCAGAAGGCCACATGATGCTGGTTGGTGTTTTTATTGTGGAGCTCTTGCATGCCAGCCATGCCCAACCTGAATGACAATTATGACAACAATACATTTCAGTTGTAAATGATTATCTCTGTTGTAGCAAGTCGCTTCAGGTTGATTTGATGAATAAAACATTCTGAAATAAAACAGTTTTAAAGCCTGCCACGGTGACCTCTAAGAAAATAGTGCTATAAATCTAAGCCCATGCAGTTTATAAGCTGTTTAGGGAATAAAAAAATGCCTGTGAATGATTACGACCATATCATAGGCCTCTCATATAATTTACTCTGACAGGAGGCACCCAGTGTGCCAAAGGTTTATACCAAAGACTAGAAAAGAGAGGGGCATGTCGGTGATTCGGTGGTACATTGTTTTTACTGATACTACGTTGAAATCATTGCAGCCTTTGGTTATTGTGGATGTCAGGAATAAATATACAGGCCAACACTTCAGTCAAGTGCTGTCATATATTAGCAGTTCTGTAAACCTGCTTTGTGACTATTTGTTGCAAAAGGCGCAAATAAATAAACCCTGACTTGGTGTTTGTTGAGAATTATACAGTGATCAGAAGATATCTCTTGGCTGTTTCTGATTGACAGGCTGTGTTTTTAGACATTAGGCCTAGGCGGTAGGGCGATGTAATGGGATATCGCTGAGGATAGATAAGTGTCCCATTGGGGAGTTGTAAAAGGCCATAATTGCCATTTTGGGAAAAGAACTAGAGAGGACTCACTTACTGTTAAAGTTGTGTTTAAGAAGTCCATGTTTAAGGGTAAGTAAGGTTAAGTAATACACAGTGATCAGAAGATATCTCCTGGCTGTTTCTGTATGTTTTAAATGTACATTAGCTCTGGGTGATAGGGCAACGCAATCAGATATCATCAAGAACAGACGAGCATGACTTTGATGAGGGGGAAATGATGATAATTGTTGTTTTCTTGGAAACAACTGAGCGGGAACTAAAGAGGAATAATTTACCCTTAAACTGGGTTTTAAGAAGTGTATGTGCCCCAACTCTGAGAGGGAGGGAGAGAGAGAGAGACAGACAGAGAGGGAGAGAGAGAGAGAGACTGACAGAGAGGGAGAGAGACAGACAGACAGACAGACACAGAGAGAGAGAGAGAGCGAGAGAGAGCGAGAGAGAGAGAGAGAGAGAGAGAGAGAGAGAGAGAGAGAGAGAGAGAGACAGACAGACAGACACAGAGAAAGGGAGAGAGAGAGACAAACGGAGAGAGAGAGAGAGAGACTGACAGAGGGAGAGAGACGGGACAGACACAGAGAAGGAGGGAGAGAGATGGAGAGAGAGAGACAGACAGACAGACACAGAGAAAGGGAGAGAGAGAGACAAACGGAGAGAGAGAGAGACAGACAGATAGAGATGGAGAGAGAGAGAGAGAGACAGACAGACAGACACAGAAAGGGAGAGAGAGAGACAAACGGAGAGAGAGAGAGAGAGAGACAGACAGAGAGGGCGAGAGAGAGAGAGACAAACAGAGAGAGAGAGAGAGAGAGAGAGAGACAGACACAGAGAGAGAGGGAGAGAGACAGACTCAGAGAGGGAGAGAGATAGAGAGAGGGCGAGAGAGAGAGAGAGACTGACAGAGAGGGAGAGAGACAGACAGACACAGAGAGGGAGGGAGAGAGATGGAGAGAGAGAGACAGACAGACAGACAGACACAGAGAAAGGGAGAGAGAGAGACAAACGGAGAGAGAGAGAGAGAGAGAGAGAGACAAACAGAGAGACAGAGACAGACTCAGAGGGAGAGAGAGAGAGGCAGAAAGAGAGGGAGAGAGAAAGAGACGCAGACAGAGAGACACAGACAGAGAGGGAGAGACAGACACACAGACAGAGAGGGAGAAAGAGAGACACACAGACAGAGAGGGAGAAAGAGAGAGACACGGACAGAGGGGGAGAGAGAGACACAGACAGAGGGAGAGAGAGAGACAGAGAGAGAGAGAGAGAGACAGACAGAGAGGGGGAGAGAGAGACACAGAGAGGGAGAGAGAGACAGACAGAGAGGGAGAGAGACAGACAGACAGACACAGAGAGGGAGGTAGGGGAGACGGAGAGAGAGAGAGACAGACAGACACAGAGAAAGGGAGAGAGAGAGACACACAGACAGAGAGGGAGAAAGAGAGAGACACGGACAGAGGGAGAGAGAGAGAGAGACAGAGAGGGGGAGAGAGACAGATGGAGAGAGAGACACAGAGAGAGAGAGAGAGAGAGAGAGACAGACAGACAGAGAGGGAGAGAGAGAGACACAGACAGAGGGAGAGAGAGAGACACAGACAGAGAGGGAGAGAGAGAGAGACAGACAGAGGGAGAGAGAGAGACAGAGAGGGGGAGAAAGAGACAGAGATGGAGAGAGACACAGAGAGAGAGAGAGAGACAGACAGACAGAGAGGGGGAGAGAGAGAGAGAGAGAGACAGACAGAGAGGGAGAGAGACAGACAGAGAGGGAGAGAGACAGACAGAGAGGGAGAGAGACAGAGTGAAAGACACAGAGAGAAAGAGAGATGTGAAGAAGCTGCCTGTTGGTTCTCTGCTGTGTACTGTAATGCGAACTTGACCGCACGGCTTCCCGTTCTGCTTATTTAAGCTTAGCTTAAATGAAGGGAACCAAAAATAAAGGTCACTGTGTTCCTCACTTCTGCTTGTGGCTCACTGCAGTACATAAACGAGCTTTAGTGACTAACAGAGCACCTAACGGTTATCTGACCAGGAGAAGAAGCTCAGCTGATCCAGCTGGTGTCTCTGCTTTTACCGTACGGCTTCAGCACCTGGTGTCTAGCTGAGTTATGAAAACTCCACTGTAACGGCAGTGAACAGGTTTTTAATGTGGAGGTGTGATTTCATTCATGGCTGGTTGTGTTTAGCTATCGCCCAGTCCTAATGTACATCTCAATATTTGATGCTACTGAATATTTTACTTCATGATGCATTAATAACGAGCAGGGAGCCTGATTCCTCTCATCAGCCATTCATAAACCCTTGCCTGTAGTTGAATATCTGAATGAGTCAGAATCTCTAAACCTGAGTCTTGTAGTTCATGGTTCGTAGCTGTGAATCAGTGACGCGACGCTCATTTAAATGTACTGAGTCACTGAAATGTCATTTCACAACGTGAAGATGTGGGCGGCACTTGGCAGTGTGGATAATAATGAGACCACCGAGCAGTGACAGAATGTAGAATTGAAAATTTTCATGGTGATAATTTGAAAATCTGTTATTTGTGCCGAGCACGCATGTTTTGGAAACCTGTGTAGGAACTTTTAAATGCTCTCCAGCTTAAGCCCGCACTGCTATTCTGCTGTACTTTGGTCTAGTGAAGGCCTCAAAGCCGACAGGGGGGGGGGGGGGGGGGGGGGGGGGGTGAGTTTTGATGTGTTTAGCAAGTTCCTCTCTAATGTGAACTCTTGGCTGGCCCCACAGGAAGCCCAGGATAAACTCCCAGCTGGTGGCTCAGCAGGTGGCCCAGCAGTATGCCACCCCTCCTCCACCAAAGAAAGAGAAGAAGGAGAAGCCAGAGAAGCCGGAGAAGGAGAGAGCGGACAGCGAGCGCCCTGACAGAAACGTCCCCGAGGTCGAGCCCCCCAGCCAGGAGAAGATCGAGAAGGAGCAGCCCGACAAGGAGAAGAAGGACAGAGAGAAGGAGATCATTCCTGCCATCACCAAGAAGCCCAACAGTAAAAAGACCAGGTAGGGCACGTCAGCAGCGACGTAGCTCGGCTGCGAATCCCTTTTGTAATAGATACCATCGTCATCATCCGCTATGTTTCTGTGATCTCTTTGCAGACCCAAGACAGACAGCCATCAAAGCCCGCCCAGTGAAAGAAACAGCATACAGTCTGGAAAATCGACCACCAAGACTAAGAACTCCCACATCTCGAGGTGCCTTATCTTTCATCTGCATCGTTTCTGTGTTCTTCCTTTTTCTTTTTTAACTCGCTGCAGTGATCAAATGACCCAGAGCGGAGGTTAGCGCCAGAGGAGGAATAGTTTCTCATTCCCCGTCTCATTAGGAAGCTTAATGCCAGCCCATAAAGAAAACGAGATGGTAGTGTATTAATAACCGCGCTTGGAGATGCCTCGCGTCAGCTCGAATAGCTACTGTAAGTCATTCTGTCAGTGAACAAAGCTGGCAGACAGCTGCAGTGCAACTCAATGTAGGAGCTGCTCTGATTCACAAATGCAGCCCCCACCCCCCCCTCCAACCCCGCCCTCACGCTCCTTTCTCCCCCCACTTCTCTCTCTCTCTCTTATTCTTTCTCCCTCTCTGAATGAGCATGTGAGTGCGTTATCCGTGGGCTGAGCTTAAATGAGCAGCGCAGTGTTTCACTCCCACACACACACTCTACTGGCTGCCTTCCCACTGCTCTGTCTCTGCCTCACAATGCCAGCAAGGCTCAATGTGTCACATTGTCTGGGAGAGATCTGAACAACTAATACCAGTCATTGATATTCTATGTTATCTAAATGCAGGCCACTTGAGAGCTAGCCTGGAAAAAAAAAATCTTGTTTAAATACCTGCTCTGGAGTGTTTGCATACGAGCAAATTCTTTCCTATTAAAGAGGCCCGCGCCGCTGCAGAAGCATCTCGCTTGCATGCTTTTAGGTCACTTGAGTTTGTAACCACACGCATGTAGCCGCTGGTTTCAAAACCTTGAAACTAGAAACTTTTATTTTTTTCCCCCCACTTGTTTTTACAGCATTACAGAAGATGCCAGCTTGCATTGTGTGAACAGTTTATTTTGAATGGACCCCACATAAAAAGTCCAAATGGCTGTTATTGAGCCTAAAGAGTGTCTAATAGTGCTTCTCTATTCACACTGTGGTTTAGTCCCACATTAAACTTGATCCCTGTCTGGAAAATATGCTCCGTGTGTGTATGTGGGCCTGCTTATCCAGCATTTCTTCTAAAATGGGTGGCATTAAAGGAGCAGTGTGTAAGATTTAGGTAGGGTTCTATTAACAGAAATGAAATAGTATAATGTTATATAATATAATGTAATATAATATATATACAAAACTATGTTTTCATTAGTGTAAAATTAGCTGTAACTGCATATTGTTGTTTCCATTAGCTTAGAATTAGTTATATAGGAGCTCCTAACAGAGGCTGCCACCGCCATGTTTCATTAGTAGCCCAGAACATTATAGTTTAAATCACTTTAAATACTTAAAGACTGATATTCAGCTACCTATTCACCAGCTTCGTGTCCGAATTTTCCATTTCCACCTTAAATTAAGTTACATTCTAGCTTATTATGTAGTTTCCTAGAACGCCTCAGGCACAAGAAGGTTACTCCAGTACCACCTAAGGTAGAACTGAAATCGGAGCAAGAAGCTGGTGAATATTTTTAAACCAAAAAAAAGTTTCCAGCATTAAAAGAATAACAAGAAAATCAGTAGTCAGTAGTGATTGTTAAACTGAGTACTGAACTGAATGAACATTAAAAGAATAATGAGGATGTTTGATGGTGTAAATGAGTTTATCAGTAGTCGTAGTGATTATTAAACTGAGTACTGAACTGAATGAACATTAAAATAATAATGAGGATGTTTGATGGTGTAAATGAGTTTATCAGTAGTCAGTAGTGATTGTTAAACTGAGTACTGAACTGAATGAACATTAAAATAATAATAAGGATGTTTGATGGTGTAAATTAGTTTATCAGGAGTCAGTAGTGAGTATTAAACTGAGTACTGTACTGAATTAACATTAAAAGAATAATGAGGATGTTTGATGGAGTAAATGAGTTTATCAGTAGTCAGTAGTGATTGTTAAACTGAGTACTGAACTGAATGAACATTAAAATAATAATAAGGATGTTTGATGGTGTAAATTAGTTTATCAGGAGTCAGTAGTGAGTATTAAACTGAGTACTGTACTGAATTAACATTAAAAGAATAATGAGGATGTTTGATGGTGTAAATGAGTTTATCAGTAGTCAGTAGTGATTGTTAAACTGAGTACTGAACTGAATGAACATTAAAAACACTATCATTAGTTGCTAGGCTGTACTAATGATATGAGGACGACTCAGAGGGTAGAGTAAATAGCTAGAACGTCAATGCTGGATGATCGTTTTGTGTTGTGAAAAGTTTGAGAACCCAAATAGTGGATCAGTATTATTATTTAGCACAAAGCTAAACAAAATCAGGACCGACGCTGAGGCAACACCACAAAACCCAACGTCCTCAGTAGGTTCTAAGAAGGAGAGGGGTGTGGGTGGAGCTTGAGTAGATTAGAATATGCAGCTGGAGGTTATAGACTGCTCCTTTAATGGGAAGTTTAAACACATTAAATACATTTCTGATGTATGGTGTGTGTGTGTGTGTGTGTGTGTGTGTGTGTGTGTGTGTGTGTGTGTATAGTTTTGTTCTGTATTAGCACAAACATATTTAGAAGTGTCTTTGCGATTGACAGACCCAAGCTGAAGAACGTGGACCGGAGCACTGCCCAGCAGCTGGCCATCACAGTGGGGAACGTCACGGTGATCATTACGGACTTTAAGGAGAAGACTCGCTCCTCTTCCACCTCCTCCTCCACAGTCACCTCCAGCGCGGGCTCTGAGCAACAGCACCAGAGCTCCGGCTCCGAGAGCATGGACAAGGGCTCGTCACGTGCCTCCACCCCCAAAGGAGACCTGTCGGTGGGGCACGACGAGTCATTCTGAGCCACCGACTCCCTTCTCCCGCCCCTGTCCCTTTTCCCTTCTCCCTTCTGGACACTGTGGAGATGCTGGGAGCCCCAAGGGCTGGCTGTTTCACCCGTTCTCCCACGCCCTGCCCTGATTCCACCTCCCCATAACCGAAAGAGGGACGAATGCTCTTCATACACACACAGACCCACATGCACACACATGCATATTGATGTGTGTGTATACACACACACACACACACACACAAACAAACACACTCGTCTGCGCTTTCCTTCTCAATTGATCGGAGATGATGATAACATCTCACTGGACCTCATCCCGCCTCCCTCTCTCTTGGGTAGTCACCGTCTCGCACCTCAGCAGCACTGGAGTACCAGCAGGGCCTCTGGGATTAGTGCCCACCCCCCCATCCCTTCCTTGACGGCATCCCACTCTTGTATGTATTGTTTTATATTTGTAAGTGAATTTCAGGCTGAATCAACTTTTTTTTTTTCTTTTTTTGTAAGAAAAAAACAAAAAAAAGTCTGCTGTGCACAAATAACCACCTACATTTTAACGATTCTCGAACCGCTACAACACTTATTTATTATCTGTTGCATCTTGATACTTTTAGAGATTTGTTCCGTCGAAGCTTTGCTAAGTAGTTCGGCTGTTGGCTCCTTTTTACACTTCGAAGAGTTTTTAAGAGTTTTGAGAGTGGTTTCGCTGGAGCCTCCTGAGAAAAGGAAAAAAAAAAAAAAACTCTCCCACATTGGTGCTAGCTACACTGTGAATCAGTTTTCCTGCCTTGGACTGTCCTTCACACGTCCTCGAGCTTACAAACCTGCTTTCCCCCCCCCTCGGTCTTGCGTCTCGCCACCTCCTCGGCGAGTGCGAGGGCTGTCCGGCCGATTTCTATAGCTCCTGAGATGCTTGTATGTCTGGAGCCAGGGCTCTCGCACTTGCTTTCGTTAAGAGTCCGGAAATCTCGAGGTGGTCAGTTCCCAGACAATGAGGAGAGACGTCAGGGCGCTTAATGAAAGGTTTGGGTTGGAGGCCACTACGTGAGGTCTTCTCAAGCAACAGGTTAACCCTGCCTTGATGTTACCCTCTGGTTTGGTTAACGGCTTCGACTGAGCTTTTGGTCCTTATTTATATGGCATATCGTGCGAAAACACTAAACAGTTCCATCATTCCATTGAATTCCGGTAGGTTCCTTCAGCGCGCGGTTTTAAATTAGGCCTTTTTGTAACGTGCCCTGAGTACTTGAATGATTGTCGGTGCACAGCTTCTCGCGGTGAAGCTGAAAGATGGTGGAATGAAGACTAAAACCTGTGACTGAATGTCGCTGAAGGAAAACATCTAAGGAATGCAAGTACTAGGATTGTTGTTTGTCCAAAGCAGCCGCAGCCGCAAGCAGCCTTGGGCACCGAAATTGGTCCCACCCTGCCAAGAATGGGCGAACTGAACGTAGTAGCGCCCCGTCGAGTCAGAAATACCCACCCGGTCCCCCAACCCTCCACCTTGAGTCTGTATTAAACCTGTATAAAGTATGTGTATATGATATGAGTTTTATTTATTGAAGGACCAAAGGAATTTGATATTGATGACATGCTAGACAAATAATTCAAAATGTAATTATCATATGTGTGATATATAATACATTTTAAATAAAGTCTAATATAATCCATATCAGCTGTCTAATTCTTGTCCACTTTATATACACGGTCTGTCTGTATACTGAGAAGAGCTCATGAGTCACTTTGGAACTGATGAACCTGTAAAGACCACATTAGATGTTGTACATTACTGTGTCGGTTCTCGCCGTCAGTTCAGAGGGTCCAGTCTTGAGACAGCAGTTGAGCGGCATGTCTATGTTGGTGCCACAGAGTTGGTTGACGAAGACTTGGTTTTGGTCCTCCAATGAAGTTTGTTATTTGATCCGATTCCTTTCATTGGTCACGTCCTCCAACAGTGACGAATCCCTTTGGGACGTGTCCCGTCTTGAGTCCGCAGTAGTGCATCGTCCTCTAGTGTTATGTACAAATGAAGGCTTTACCGATTCAGTACTTGAGACAGTGACCACGTCTTGTTTGTGTGTACATGTGATATTAATCCGTGGTTGTTGGATTCCGAAAGTCGTGACCACCCTCGACCGCCCCACCCCCTCTCTGGCACCTGACCTCGGGTCAATCGGCCTAAATTCGAGACTATGTACTTATACCGCTAACGTTTTTTTAATTTTTTTATTTTCTTTTTCAAGAATATGCAATGTGAACTTGACATGAAGAGTAACGGCGTTAGAAATCAAAGGACTACGCCGACGGCGCTTGAGATTTTAGCCGCATTTCAACCCATTTAGAGAGTCTCCAGATCTCGCCGAGCAATGTATAGCCTACTTTACATTTCCTATGAATATAGCCATCTTTTCACTTGCCTTACCCGCGATCATAAACAGCTAACTTCTTCTTCTTTTGTAAAATTGTAAAGAGATTAAAAAAAAACAATGAATTGTATCTTAATTTATTGAAATTTGAAAAAACTAAACGAAAAAAAACGAACAAAAAAAAACAAAAGCTCAATTTAAACAATGCTTGTATGTGTATCTCAAAAATGGTGCAAACGTCAACATGATAGGCTACAAATGGCAATGGAGCTGAACGTTTTCTCTCTTCTTTTAAATTTTTTTTTCATTGTTTTGAGACGTTTTTGTTTTGGTTTTTACGCGCAAGCAGTTCTGTTCTTGTGTACGACCAGTAACCTTAATTTACTGTGTAAAGATGGTTACATTTTTTAGCTTCCTTTGTCAAAAAACCCGAATCTAGAATGCTTGTTTACTTGTGATATACAGTAGCATTAACCGCGTGGAATTTCAGTATAAGTGTACAGAACACCCGACCGTTTGGTTCTGATCCTAATACGACGTTGTTGTGGAAGCGCTTTTACAGTTTCGTAATAACGTAGGGTCTGTTAGTGTATTAATCTAATCTATCTTTTATTTGAACCTTGTCATGCTTTTTCGTTTTCTTGCTAGTTGCCGAGTGTTATTGGTAATTTTTGTGTGATGGTCGCATTAATTTTTTTTTCTTGTGTACATGTATTGCCAGTTTTGTTTTTTTGTTTTGTTTTTTTCCTTCTTTTTATAATTATTATTATTATTATTATTATTATTGATCATTGCTCCTTGTCTATAGCTACTACAATGTTCAGATACTACAGTTTCCGGCATGTGCACGACTTTGCTCTTAGAGGCTACCTTATCATTTTCTCTGCTTCAAATAGAAATGTCTATTTATGCATTTTGCTTGTAGTTTTTCACAAATAAAATGTTCAATTTATCTAAAAGTTCTCTTCAGCCTCTCTTTTTATCTTCTGTGACGGGTTGCGTCTGCGCAAACAGTAGCTAAGAATGGCTGTTATAGTTAACATGGTTGCACCTTAATACCATATGCCACTAGAACACGTCAGCAAATCTGTTCTAGTGCACACTGGAGCCCACACTGCTGCTGTTCTGGTAGAGTTTGCAATTCAAGCCCTTTCATTCCAATACAGCTTCTAAAGCATCACCTTCAGCAGACCTCGCTGGGCAGTGCTGTCTTTCAAACTATTGAAAAATCAATGAGCAGCAAACTAACAAAAGCAGCAATTTGGTGGAGCTTCAGTTTCCCATGAGATTCTCCATAGTAACCAGTAGCTGTATAAAGAGTAAGTGAGAGTTTACAGTCATGAAGGAGCTATATATATATATAATATCCTCACTGTCTAATGAAGAGCATATCTTCTTTTTTGTCCATTTCTATTTTTCTACATCATCTGAATACAGCAGCTGCCATTTGCCCAATTGGACCAATAGAAATGCTCCAAAACAGCTTGGAAAAATTTCTGGTTCCATAGACTTTCAATGTAAGTAGAGAGAGTTTTTGGCCTCTCCTGTTAAATTGCTGCTTGTTTTTCATTGGACATTATATTTATATATATATATATATATATATATATATATATATATATATATATATATATTAGTCAGTGTGTGTGTGTGTGTGTGTGTGTATGTATATATATATATATATATATATATATATATATATATATAGTATGGATTTCATTTGTGTTAATAGTTGTGTTTTACCTGCAGTACTTATGTTACATCAGGGAAAATAGTTAAGAAAATATATCTGCCAATCTGTGGGGGGCACTTGTATTCGGAGCTGGGGATTGGGGGGTGGAGGAGGAAGGAGGAAAAAGGGGAGGGGGAGTTCAGAGGAAGAAAGGCAGCTTAGGCTTTTAGCCATATAGTTTTTTTTTGTTTTGGCGTGAGCTAGGGTCCAACAGTAGCTCAATAAACACCCATTTCTTAATCCCAGTCTCGTTTCTTTGTGTGAGAACACCTATATATATATATATATATATATATATATATATATATATATATATATATATATATATATATATATATATATATTCATATAGTCTGTATAACAATTATAAATGATCTTTAACTTGTTAACTGTATATGAAATGTTATGAAAGATATGCTACTCACAAAAAGTTTGGGATATTTGACTTTCCAGAGTTACGAGTCTCTACACGGTGACTCAGCTGATCCCACAGGTTTTCTATGGGATTCAGGTCTGGAGAAAGTGCAGGTCACTCCTTCTGAGGTAGCCCAGTCTCCAGCAGCCGTTCCCTAACGATGTGACCTTGAAGAGCTGGAGCATTGTCGTCCATGATGATGGAATTAGGCCTGTGTTGTTCATGTAGAGGCACCATGGCTGGATTAGTGGTGGTATTCAAGTAGCGTGGGCTTATCACTGTACCATTCACAAAGTGTAGGGCAGTTCTGTGTTGACTAGACACACCTGCCCACACTATAACACCACCACCACCACCAACAAAAGCTTGTCTGGTGACAACAGTGGCTGAAGCATATCGCTCTCCTTGACATCTCCAACATCGTTGGCGACCATCGTTTCTGCTCAACATGAACAGCACTGAGGCCCACCGGTCCCTCGTCCAGCGTAGATGCTGCCTTGGCCCATGCAAGACGATGACGCCTGTGCCTGGTGGTGTGGTTAGGGACCCTTGCAGGTCTTCGAGCATGCAGATCATGATAATGTTAACAGTTTTAAAGGGCCTGATGTGATACTTTGGTTCCTCTCACCTCACCACCCTTAAAGGGAACCCCGACTGGTAACACTTGTAAGCCTTAATATGATGTAATGACTCTAAATTATTAAAACACGTTGTTAAAAATCACTAAAAGTATCAGATTTATTAGATTTTGTGTAAAATCCGCTGCACGTGGGTCTCCATTGTTGTATCTACTGACGTGATCAGCGGGTAGTGACGTCAAATGGTTGCAGTAACCGGCCGTCACGCTCGAGCACAGCTAGCTAGCTAAACATGCTACTGTTCAGTCTTTACAGTTTGAGCTAGAACTCAACATTTCTGACATCAGCGGTGACATCACACACCACGTTAGTGTAAATAGTGAACAGAGAGTGTGGAGGAGAGAGTGACACAGTGCTGGAGTTGTTGTGAAGCTGTGTGTTGGTGTTGACGGAGAAGGAGAGTGTCTGTTAAAGGAGCTCCGCTTTCTAGCAGGAAACATTCACACTCAGTAAACAGCTAGATACACT
>CM038704.1:2490146-2540146 GCA_021613375.1 Megaleporinus macrocephalus | reverse complement strand
TACTGCTACAGAGGTTAGTGTAGAGTCGGCTGTGTGTGTGTAGTGATACTGCTGCTACAGAGGTTAGTGTAGAGTCGGCTGTGTGTGTGTAGTGTTACTGCTACAGAGGTTAATGTAGAGTCGGCTGTGTGTGTGTAGTGTTACTGCTGCTACAGAGGTTAGTGTAGAGTCGGCTGTGTGTGTGTAGTGTTACTGCTACAGAGGTTAGTGTAGAGTCGGCTGTGTGTGTGTAGTGATACTGCTGCTACAGAGGTTAGTGTAGAGTCGGCTGTGTGTGTGTAGTGTTACTGCTGCTACAGAGGTTAGTGTAGAGTCGTCTGTGTGTGTGTAGTGTTACTGCTACAGAGGTTAGTGTAGAGTCGGCTGTGTGTGTGTAGTGTTACTGCTACAGAGGTTAGTGTAGAGTCGGCTGTGTGTGTGTAGTGTTACTGCTACAGAGGTTAATGTAGAGTCGGCTGTGTGTGTGTAGTGTTACTGCTGCTACAGAGGTTAGTGTAGAGTTGGCTGTGTGTGTGTAGTGTTACTGCTACAGAGGTTAGTGTAGAGTCGGCTGTGTGTGTGTAGTGATACTGCTGCTACAGAGGTTAGTGTAGAGTCGGCTGTGTGTGTGTAGTGTTACTGCTGCTACAGAGGTTAGTGTAGAGTCGGCTGTGTGTGTGTAGTGTTACTGCTACAGAGGTTAGTGTAGAGTCGTCTGTGTGTGTGTAGTGTTACTGCTACAGAGGTTAGTGTAGAGTCGTCTGTGTGTGTGTAGTGTTACTGCTACAGAGGTTAGTGTAGAGTCGTCTGTGTGTGTGTAGTGTTACTGCTACAGAGGTTAATGTAGAGTCGGCTGTGTGTGTGTAGTGTTACTGCTACAGAGGTTAGTGTAGAGTCGGCTGTGTGTGTGTAGTGTTACTGCTACAGAGGTTAGTGTAGAGTCGTCTGTGTGTGTGTAGTGTTACTGCTACAGAGGTTAGTGTAGAGTCGGCTGTGTGTGTGTAGTGTTACTGCTGCTACAGAGGTTAGTGTAGAGTCGGCTGTGCGTGTGTAGTGTATACTGCTACAGAGGTTAGTGTAGAGTCGGCTGTGTGTGTGTAGTGTTACTGCTGCTACAGAGGTTAGTGTAGAGTCGGCTGTGTGTGTGTAGTGTTACTGCTACAGAGGTTAGTGTAGAGTCGGCTGTGTGTGTGTAGTGTTACTGCTGCTACAGAGGTTAGTGTAGAGTCGGCTGTGTGTGTGTAGTGTTACTGCTGCTACAGAGGTTAGTGTAGAGTCGGCTGTGTGTGTGTAGTGTTACTGCTGCTACAGAGGTTAGTGTAGAGTCGGCTGTGTGTGTGTAGTGTTACTGCTGCTACAGAGGTTAGTGTAGAGTTGGCTGTGTGTGTGTAGTGATACTGCTATAGAGGTTAGTGTAGAGTCGGCTGTGTGTGTGTAGTGTTACTGCTACAGAGGTTAGTGTAGAGTCGGCTGTGTGTGTGTAGTGTTACTGCTGCTACAGAGGTTAGTGTAGAGTCGGTTGTGTGTGTGTAGTGTTACTGCTACAGAGGTTAGTGTAGAGTCGGCTGTGTGTGTGTAGTGTTAGTGCTGCTACAGAGGTTAGTGGAGAGTCGGCTGTGTGTGTGTAGTGTTACTGCTACAGAGGTTAATGTAGAGTCGGCTGTGTGTGTGTAGTGTTACTGCTGCTATAGAGGTTAGTGTAGAGTGGGCTGTGTGTGTGTAGTGTTACTGCTACAGAGGTTAGTGTAGAGTCGGCTGTGTGTGTGTAGTGTTACTGCTGCTACAGAGGTTAGTGTAGAGTCGGCTGTGTGTGTTTAGTGTTACTGCTGCTACAGAGGTTAGTGTAGAGTCGGCTGTGTGTGTAGTGTTACTGCTGCTACAGAGGTTAGTGTAGAGTCGGCTGTGTGTGTAGTGTTAGTGCTGCTACAGAGGTTAGTGTAGAGTCGGCTGTGTGTGTGTAGTGTTACTGCTGCTACAGAGGTTAGTGTAGAGTCGGCTGTGTGTGTGTAGTGTTACTTCTGCTACAGAGGTTAGTGTAGAGTCGGCTGTGTGTGTGTGTGTAGTGTTACTGCTGCTACAGAGGTTAGTGTAGAGTCGGCTGTGTGTGTGTAGTGTTACTGCTACAGAGGTTAGTGTAGAGTCGGCTGTGTGTGTAGTGTTACTGCTGCTACAGAGGTTAGTGTAGAGTCGGCTGTGTGTGTGTAGTGTTACTGCTACAGAGGTTAGTGTAGAGTCGGCTGTGTGTGTAGTGTTACTGCTGCTACAGAGGTTAGTGTAGAGTCGGCTGTGTGTGTGTAGTGTTACTGCTGCTACAGAGGTTAGTGTAGAGTCGGCTGTGTGTGTGTGTGTAGTGTTACTGCTGCTACAGAGGTTAGTGTAGAGTCGGCTGTGTGTGTGTAGTGATACTGCTGCTACAGAGGTTAATGTAGAGTCGGCTGTGTGTGTGTAGTGTTACTGCTGCTACAGAGGTTAGTGTAGAGTCGGCTGTGTGTGTGTAGTGTTACTGCTACAGAGGTTAGTGTAGAGTCGGCTGTGTGTGTGTAGTGTTACTGCTGCTACAGAGGTTAGTGTAGAGTCGGCTGTGTGTGTGTAGTGTTACTGCTGCTACAGAGGTTAGTGTAGAGTCGGCTGTGTGTGTGTAGTGTTACTGCTGCTACAGAGGTTAGTGTAGAGTCGGCTGTGTGTGTGTAGTGTTACTGCTGCTACAGAGGTTAGTGTAGAGTCGGCTGTGTGTGTGTAGTGTTACTGCTGCTACAGAGGTTAGTGTAGAGTCGGCTGTGTGTGTGTAGTGTTACTGCTACAGAGGTTAATGTAGAGTCGGCTGTGTGTGTGTAGTGTTACTGCTGCTACAGAGGTTAGTGTAGAGTCGGCTGTGTGTGTGTAGTGTTACTGCTGCTACAGAGGTTAGTGTAGAGTCGGCTGTGTGTGTGTAGTGTTACTGCTACAGAGGTTAGTGTAGAGTCGGCTGTGTGTGTGTAGTGTTACTGCTGCTACAGAGGTTAGTGTAGAGTCGGCTGTGTGTGTGTAGTGTTACTGCTGCTACAGAGGTTAGTGTAGAGTCGGCTGTGTGTGTGTAGTGTTACTGCTGCTACAGAGGTTGGTGTAGAGACTGTGTCCAGTCTGGTATGTATGATAAGTAGGAGATGCAGCTGGTCCTAATATTTTAAGTGACCTGAGTGAGACAGTTCCCTCCGCTCCAGATGGAGAGTGATCCAGGTAGACTTGGCCTCATCAAGCGACTGTCTGCTGCCTTTAGGAACACTAAACACTCGAGACATATGTACTGGAGTCTGGAATACAGCAAACATGTGGAATGACTCGGGATTTGGAGACCACACAAGCTTTTCCTCACTGTCCGGGGACGTCGCTAAGAACCCTCGCGGCTGACTGACTCCGTTCCAAGTGAGTCCCTTTGGTCCTCCACAGAGACTCTCGCTCAATTGGTCCTCAACGTGCTCCCTCTCCAGATGGGGTCTCTTCTGCAGATCCTCACCCATTCCAGGCTGTTGAGTGAGGAATTCCATATGGCGAGGATAAGGTGGGGGGACATCTGCAGATAAGAGAGCGGCTCTTTTATTGCGAGCTAGAAATCAGGAGGCCCGCTGCTGGACGATGTGTTTAACAGCGGCGCTGCGGAGGAGATGTGGGGGTTGTAGGAGAAGTGGCCGCGTCTGGGAGAGGAGGTTTCTGAGCTCCCGTGTTTGAAGTACAGGTGCAGCCGCTGGCAGGGGGTCCGCGTGTAGCGCGCGTGAGTGACAGTTCCCCGTATTAACAAAGACCATCCGAGTCCACAACTGTCAGCATCACCCCAGATAAACCTCACGTGGAGGCAGCAGGCTGACACCGCGAGCCCTTGACAAATCCCCCAACCTCAGGAACTTCAAAGCCTGTGAAACATAGTCGGAATCAGGCCCCCCCAACTCCCACCAGTCCCCACTCCCACCAGTCCCCACTCCCACCATCCTCAAGTCAGTGGAATATCGTGTGATATTGGGAGCGTGTACAGACGCGCTGATTAAGAAATCCCAGCAATAAAGCCCCAGTCAGACGCCGGATCAGCGTCCGGAGTCTGGAGCCCGGAATGCTGAATACCTCTCAGTGATGAATAAGCAGAAATGAATCTGATTGGCTGAAGAGCTCGTTACACCCAGCTCTCGGGCGTCGGCCTCGGGCGTAATCAATACGCCAAAACATTTAGTTTGATTTGTGTAAGTCGATGAAAAATTGATCGGCCGTGTGAGAAGGAGCTCCTCCCCCGCACGCTTGGAATTCCAGCCTCGTTCACGGCGGCGCCTTGGATGTGGGCTTTTGTCGGCACACACTTGTGAGGGTCGGTAGTCGTTAGGTGGTGGGTGAGCGATGCTGTTGATGTGTGGTGCTGTTGTTTGGTGCGGGTTATGGGTGGTCTGTGGTGTAGGTGTGTATGGAGCGAAGCGAGCAGACATCGAGGAGAGAAAGAAGAGCGAGAGCGCGAGAAGCAAGCGAGAGGGAGAGAGGATAGAAAGGAGAGGGAGCGCGCGAAGAGCGGACGGCAGCTCTGCGCAGGGATAGAAGAGAGCGCCTGCGCGACGCGCTAGGCGAGACTGAGAGCTCGACAGAGCCAAGAGGGCGCGACTGCACTCTAGGGACAGAGACTGCGGAAACGCGCTGACGCGAGCGCGAGCGCGCGCGCGAGACGCGCGCGAGCAAACGCGCCTCCGAGCGGCCCGCGCGGCTCGTCTTCCTCGAGCCATCACGCGTGCTCTCCTCTCTCACCATCACTCACTCATCTCTCTTCTCTCGCGCGCCCTCTGACGCCTCTCGTCTTCTCTCGCCCTCTTTCTCTCTGTCTCTCCATCTCTCTCCGTTTCTCTCTCTCCCTCTCCACCTCTGTCCATTTTCTCTCTCCCTCTCCCTCTCTCCATCTTTCTCTCTCTCTCTCTCTCCCTCTCTCTCTCTCTCTCCATCTCTCTCTCTCTCTGTCTCTTTCTCTCTCTCCCTCTCTGTCTCTCTCACCCTCTCTCTGTCTCTCTCGCCCTCTGTCCCTCTCCATCTCTCTTTCCGCCTCTTCCTCTCCGTCTCTCTCTCTCTCTCTCTCTCTCTCTCTCTCTCTCTCTCTCCCCCTCTCTGTCCCTTTCTCTCTCTCTCTCTGTCTCTTGTTAAATGATATAAACGGTGAGGATGTGGTCTCGTATGGATTATTTGTAGGATTATTAGTGATCAATAAAGAATCCGGTTAAACGAGGCACAGATTCCCGACCCGTCCTGGCGCTCCGAGGAAGTCTAGCGGAGTATCAGGCTCCTGTTCCTCCTGTCCGTCTCCAGAAGGAGTCATATTTACTTTTCAACAGCTGCGTATTTCCCTCCGACGCTCACAGAAATCAGAGGGATTTGAAATTGGACACGTATCACAGTCCGGGCCGAATCCCAGCGTTCCAGTCGCTCCGGAGATCCTCACTGCTCAGTCTGTGATCAGCTCAGAGAGAGGCTTCACTGCAGACCTCACTTCAGCTCCCAGTACGGTGGAGCCTGGGCTCTCGCTCTCTCTCTCTCTCTCTCTCTCTCTCTCTCTCTTTCACCCTCCCTTCATCCCTCCTCCCTCACTATTTATTTATTCCACTCTCTCCCTCTCTCTTTCTCTCTCTCTCTCTCTCTCTCTCTCTCTCTCTCTTTCACCCTCCCTTCATCCCTCCTCCCTCACTATTTATTTATTCCACTCTCTCTCCCTCTCTCTTTCTCTCTCTCTCTCTCTCTCTCTCTCTCTCTTTCACCCTCCCTTCATCCCTCCTCCCTCACTATTTATTTATTCCACTCTCTCTCCTCTCTCCTTTCTCTCTCTCTCTCTCTCTCTCTCTCTCTCTTTCACCCTCCCTTCATCC
This sequence comes from Megaleporinus macrocephalus, assembly GCA_021613375.1. Classification (NCBI taxonomy): domain Eukaryota; kingdom Metazoa; phylum Chordata; class Actinopteri; order Characiformes; family Anostomidae; genus Megaleporinus; species Megaleporinus macrocephalus. The sequence goes on along the minus strand of CM038704.1, from coordinate 2,534,309 downwards.
CTCCTCCCTCACTATTTATTTATTCCACTCTCTCTCCCTCTCTCTCTCTTTCTCTATCTCTCTTCCTCTCTTTCTCCCTTCCTTCATTCCTCCTTTCTCACTATTTCTTTATCTCTCTCCTTCTCTCTCTCTCTCTCTCTGTCTCTCTCTCTTCCTCTCTTTCACCATCCCTTCATCCCTCCTCCCTCACTGTTTCTTTATCCCCCTCTTTGTCTCTGTCTCTGTCTCTCTCTCCCTTTCTGTCTCTCTCTCTCTTCCTCTCAATCTCCCTCCCCTCATCCCTCCTCCCTTACTGTTTCTTTTTCCCCTTATATCTGTCTCTGTCTCTCTTTCTCTCTCTCTTTTTCTCCCTCCCTTCATCCCTCCTCCCTTATTATTTCTTTATTCCCCTCTCTCTTTCTCTCTCTCTCTTTAACGCTCTTTCTTTATCCCTCTCTTCTTCCTTCTCTCTATCTTTCACCCTCCCTCTCTCATTATTTCTTTATCCCTCTCTCTCTCTTTATCCCTCTTTCTGTCTCTCTCCATCTTTCTCCATCACTCTCTCTTTTTTATCTGGCCTCTATCTCTTTCTCTCCTCACTATTTCTCTCTTTATCATCTCATTTTCTTCTTTTCCCATCTATCTCTTTCCTTCTTGCTCTCTATCACTCACTCTCTCTTTCTCTTCTCTTTATCTCTCTTCCCTTCTCTCTCTACCTCTTACTGTCTCTTTACCCTCTCTCTTTCCCAACCTCCTGTTCTCTTTCTCGCTCTTCCCTGTTACTCTCTTTTTATCCCTTTCTGTCTCTTCCCTAATTATTTTTACCATTACCGCTCTTTCTTTCTTTCTTCCCTCCTTTTTCTCTCACTCTGTCTCTTCCTTTCTTTCTGTTCTTTTCTCCACCTTTTCTCTTCCTCACATCACCAGTCCCCCCATTTTTTTAATGTTTGTGCACCATCTCTTTCTCTTTTTAGCTTTCTCCCCATCTCTCTCTCTCTCTCTCTCTCTCTCTCTCTCTCTCTCTCTCTCTCTCTCTCTCTCTCTCTCTCTCTCTCTGTATGTGTGGGGGATGATGGAGGGAGATGGAGGCGTGTAAGCTCTTGTTACTGAGCCTGAATGAGTTAGGGAAAAAAAGAAACCTCAGTAGACCGTCTCTACAGAAAGAGAGGGAGGGAGAAAGGGGGAGAGAGAGAGAGAGGGAGGGAAAGGGAGAGAGAGAGAGAAAACAAACACATGAGAGGAGAGAAAGCAGAGCGAGTGAGGGAGAGAGAGAGGTTGGAGAGGAGAGGAGAGAGGAGAGGAGGAGGGAGAGAGGTAGGAAAGGGAGGAAGTGGAGGAGAGGGAGAGGAGGAAGAGGAGGAGAGGGGAGAGTGGGTAGGAAGAGTAGGAGAGAGGTGAGGGAGGAGGAGGGGAGAAGGGAGAGGTGTGGAAGGGGTGTTTTGAGAGAGTAGGAGGAGGAGAGGTGAGTGTTGGAGGAGTGAGGAGTGGAGAAGGAGGAGAGAGGAGAGAGAGGGGTGTAGGAAAGGAGAGGGAGAGGAGGAGAGAGTGAGAGAGAAGCGTGAAGAGTGAGATGAGTGAGGGAGAGGGAGGAGAGAGAGGGAGAGAGGGGGAGGAGATGGAGTGAGAGATGAGGAGGCGGTGAGAAGACGAGAGGTGTGACGGGGAGAGAGAGAGGAGGGCGTGGAGGAGAGGGAGAGGGGAGAGAGAGGAGGAGTGTGGAGGGAGAGAGGAGAGAGAGGGAGGGAATGGGAGAGGAGAGAGAGAGAAGGAGAGGAGGAAAGAGGAAGAAGAGAAGAAGAGGATAGAAAAGAGGAGGAGAAAGGGAAAGGAAGTGAGGGTGGATGAGGGGAGGAGGGGGAGATGAGGAAAAAGGAAGAGAAGGGGAAGAAGTGAAGGGGGAAGAATGAGAGGGAAAGAGAAAAGGGAGAAGTAGGGAGGAGGTAAGAGATGGGTAAGAATAGGAGTGTATGAAGAGAGAGAAGGAACAGAACGAAAGAAAGACAGAGGGGAAGGAGAGGGAGGTGGAAAGAGAGAGGGAGGAGAGGCGAGGAGAGATGGGGATGTGGTGGAGGAGAAGAGATGGGGAGGAAGGGAGGAGTGAGGGAGTGGGTGGATGAGAGGGGGAGGGAAGGAGAGGTGGGGGGGGGGTGGGGGAATGGGGAGGGAGTAGAGAGGGGGTGGGTGGGGAGAGGGGGAGGGGAGAGATGAGAGAGAGAGTGTGGGAGGAGGAGGAAGGAGAGAGTGTTGAGAGAGAGAGAGGGTGGAAGTAGATGTAGAAAGAGGGAGAGTGAGTGGGAGTAGAGGAGGGGAGAGTGGGAGAGTGATGAGAGGGAGGGGAAGGGATCGGAAGAGGAAGAGGAGCGAGAGGAGAACGAGAAGTAGTTGGTGGTGTTTGAGGGAGAAGGTGGGTGGTGTTGGTGTGTAGATGTAGTGGGGTGTTTGAGTAGAGGTGGTAGTAGTCGGAGTGGGGGTGGTGGGGGTGTGGGGGTGGGAGGAAGGGGTTGTGTGTTGTTGTGAATAGTGGTGGGTCAAGGTGGTGGAGTAGGTGGGGCGGTGGGTGAGGTGGTGAGGGGATGGAGGGAGAGTGAGGTGGAGGGGAGTTTGTGTGAGAGAGGAGTGCGTGACGAGAGAGTGAGCGTGAGGAGTCAGGTGTGTGGGGTGGCGGAGGTGTGAGTGGTGGTGTTGTTGTTGGATTGGGGGGGAGGTGAGTGTGGGGGGGGGGGGTGGGTGTAGATAGGGGGAGGTGTGTTGAGTGGGTGTGGTGTTGTGTCGGTTTGGGTGGGAGAGGAGTGAGTATGGTGTAGGTGTGTGGTGGTGTCGGTGGGAGGTGGGGTGTGTGTGTGGGTGCTTGGCGTGGGGTGGTGTATGGGATGGTGAGTAGGTTGGGAGGATGGTGAGTGAGTTGTGTGTGAGGGAGGGTTAGGAGTGTGTGAGAGAGAGGAGTGAGTGTTGGTGTGAGTGTTTGAGAGTGAGAGAGGGAAGGTGTTGTTGTGTGTGCAGAGTGAGTGGAGAGGTGAGTGAGAGAAGAGTGTCGTAAGTGGGGAGAGTGTGAGAGAGAGAGAGGGAGTGAGAGAGAGAGAAAGAGGGGAGTGTGGAGAGAGAGAGTGTGGGTGGTGGGAAGGAGTGTGAGTGAGTGAGAGAGATAGAGGGAGAGAGAGAGTGAGAGAGATATTCCCCCCCCCTAATATGGAATTGAGAGAGGAAGAGGGAGAGGGAGAGAGTTGGATGAGGGAGTGAGAGAGAGAGAGGGAGGGAAAGGAGAGAGAGGAGGAGAGAGAGAGAGAAGGAGAGAGATGGAGAGAGAGAGGGAGAGGGAAGGAGGAGAGAGAGAAGAGAGGTGAGAAGAGACGAGAGAGAGAAAGTGGTGAGGAGAGAGTGAGGAGAAGAGGGAAGGTGAAGAGAGAGAGAGGGAGGAGAGAGAGAGAGATGAGAGTAGAGAGAGAGAGAGAGAGAGAGAGAAAGGAGAAAGAGAGAGAGAGAGAGGAGAGAAGGGTGAGGAGGAGATGAGAGAGAGAGGAGAGAGGGAGAGAGAGAGAGAGAGAGGGAGGGAAGGAGAGAGAGAGAGAGAGAGAGAGAGAAAGAGAGGGAGAGAGAGAGAGAGAGGGAGAGGGAGAGGGAGGAGAGAGAGAGAGAGAAAAAGAGGGAGAGAAGAGCGAAGATGGAGAGAGGAGAGAGAGGAGAGAGGAGAGAGAGGGAGAGGAGAGAGAGGAGAGCGAGAGAGAGAGAGGGAGGGAAAGGGAGAGAGAGAGAGAAAGAGAGAGAGTGAGGGAGAGAGAGAGTTGGAGAGGGAGAGAGAGAGAGAGAGGGAGGGAAAGGGAGAGAGAGAGAGAGGAGAGAGAGAAGGAGGGGAGAGAGAGAGAGAGAGAGAGGGAGAGAGAGGAGAGGGAGAGGGAAAGGGAGAGAGAGAAATGAGAGAGAGAGAGGGAGAGGAGACGAGTTGGAGAGGGAGAGAGAGAAGAGAGTGAAGAGGGAGGGAAAGGGAGAGAGGAGAGAGAGTGAGATGAAGTGAGTCATGAGAGAGAGAGAGAGCTGAGAGAGAAAGTGTGGGAGGGAGAGAGAGGAGGGAGAGGGGATGGAGAGAGAGAAATGAGAGAGAGTGAGAGGGAAGTGGAGGAGAGGAGTGAGAGAGTAGAGAGTAGAGAGAGGGAAGGAGATGAGAGAGTGAGAGAGAGATGATAGTGAGTGAGAGAGAAGGAGAGTGGAGAGAGGTGAGAGAGGTGAGAGAGAGAGAGGGATGGAGAGGAGAGTGAGAGGTGAGGAGAGCGATAGTTGAGAGAGAGGGAAGGAGAGAGAGAGAGAGAGAGAGAAAGAGGGAGAGATAGCCTCGTTGTATTTCAGTATAATGTAAGGTTCCAGTGTGAGGTGGGCGAGCTGGCCGACTGAGCTGTATGTAATATTAATAATTAATGCCCCCCGTGCCCCCAGCGGCCTGTTAGACAGACACACCTGCGGGGCGGCGCTGCTCTCCGGCTCTGTCTGTCATAACTTCATTTGTCTCGACTCGCTGCAGCACCTGTGGGCACCTGTCTCTGTGTTCACTTCAAAAGGAGCCGCCTCGCCTTCTTTCTTCAGCCTCTCCACCAGCGAGTCCACCAGAGCGGCTATTACACACATACTAAAGTGTCCAGAAGTTTGTAGACACCAGTATTTCTACTGAAACTATTGAAGAGTTACACCCTCTACGTCTTTAGGAACACTGCTGTGAGGATTTGATTGAGTGTTAATGAGGTCAGGTACCGATGTTGAACACTGCTATGAGGATTTGATTGAGTGTTAATGAGTCTTTTGTTTCATCCAAGGGTACCGATGTTGAATCATTGCTTGTGTGAGGATTGTGATTGAGTTGTTAGTGAGGTCATGTACTGGTGTTGAACATTGCTGTGAGGATTTGATATTGAGTGTTAGTGAGGTAGGCACTGATGTTGAAACATTGCTGTGAGGATCTGATATGAGTGTTTAATGATGGTCAGGTTTGTACCGAATGTTTTGAAACATTGTGCTGAGTGATTTGATGAGTGTTTAGTGAGGTCATGTACTGGTGTTTGAACATTGCTGTGAGGATTTGTTTGAGTGTTTAGTCGAGCGTCAGGTCACTGATGTTGACACATTGCTGTGAGGAGTTGATTGAGTGTTAGTGAAGGTCATGGTACTGTATGTTGAACATTGCTGTGAGGATTTGATGGAGTGTTTAGTGAGGTCAGGTACTGATGTTGAACATTGCTGTGAGGATTTGATTGATTGTTAGTGAGGTCAGGCACTGATGTTGAACATTGCTGTGAGGATCTGATTGAGTGTTAGTGAAGTCAAATACTGATGTTGAACATGGCTGTGAGGATTTGATTGAGTGTGAGTGAGGTCCGGTACTGATGTTGAACATTGCTGTGAGGATTTGATTGAGTGTTAGTGAGGTCAGGTACTGATGTTGAACATTGCTGTGAGGATTTGATTGATTGTTAGTGAGGTCAGGCATGATGTTGAACATTGCTGTCGAGGATCTGATTGTGAGTGTAGTGAGGTCTAAATACTGTATGTTGAACATGGCTAGTGAGGATTTGATTGAGTGTGAGTGAGGTCCGGGTACTGATGTTGAAACATTGCTGTGAGGATTTGATTGAGTGTTAGTGAGGTCAAGTAACTGATGTTGAACATTGCTGTGAGGATTTGATTGATTGTTAGTGAGGTCAGGCACTGATGGTTGAACATTGCTGGTGAGGATCTGATTGAGTGTTAGTGAGAGGTCAGCAAATATACTGATGTTGAACATTGCTGTGAGGATTTGATGAGTGTTAGTGAAGTCAAATACACTGATGTTGAACAATTGCTGTGAGGGATATTGATTGAGTGTTAGGTGAGGGTCCGGTACTGATGGTTGAACCTTTGCTGTGAGGATGTGATTGAGTGTTAGTGATGTCAGGCACTGATGTTGAACATTGCCAGTGAGGATTTGATTGAGTGTTAGTGAGGTCAGGCACTGATGTTGAACATTGCTGTGAGGATTTGATTGAGTGTTAGTGAGGTCAGGTACTGATGTTGAACATTGCTGTGAGGATTGTAGGATGATTAATGGAGGAAAGTACCAGCAGTTTTCTTTTCACGCCCCCGAAATGCTTCATGGTTTCAGTTTGGAGGGCTCGTTTTGGTTAAACGGTGCTGATTTGTCATCGTAGGTGTTAAATGGAGATTAACTGGGGGTCCGTGTCAGCAGAAAGCCCCAGCTGTCGCTCAGACGGCGGCGGAAACGGCCCGGTCGGAGGCTGTTGATGAATTGACGTGATTATAGAGTATCTCAGTCCGAGGTAGTGGCAGTAATGTGGATACATAGCATGACTGGCAGGCCAAATTGTTTCTAATTTTCTTAATTTTACAATGAGCAAGTTGTGCGCGGGCCCTCCCCCCCCTCCCCCCCCCCTCCCGCTTAATGTGAGCGCTCTATCATTTTGAGTAATTACGGTGCAATAAACGCTTTCTCATAGCCGGCCCAGCGCCGTGTGTAATCATTCTTGACCCACTCGGCGATCTGCACTTATTAAGCGCGCGAACTGCATAATGTTGGGCCGCGCCGGCTAAATAATTAATGGCAATAAATTGCACTGGATGCAAGAACCATTTATCTGCGGCCTAATCACTCGCATTTTCACCCAGCCTGCTCTCATCAGAGGAATTCCGCTGCACTTCATTGTCATTCCGTGGCGCGCGTGCGCTGGACGTACTCTCGGAATAATTAGGTGGGACCTCGCGCTCTCGCTCGTGGGCCGAGAGCCAGTGGAAACACTGTGGCTTGTTTACTAATAGGGGCCATGCTAAACGAATGTACACAGTTGAGTCACATTATTATGACCGGCGGCAGCACGTACACTACCCCTCAAAGGTTTAGGATCAAGTTTCATGCAACTCACAAACAATATTGTTCATTTCTCAATTAATGTATGTGTATCAGATTATTTTTAAAGAATAAAAATGTTTGTATTAAAGTCTATTTTTGTATAGAGGCTTATTTTATATATAGTCCTATTATCAGCAATTCTCAGTCCTCTGTCTAAATTATACATATATATATATATATATATATATATATATATATATTATATATATAATTTTTTATATATATATATATACACTACCGCTCAAAAAGTTTGTAGGATCACTTTAGAATTTCATTTCATGCAATTTTCATGCAATTTCACAAACACTATATTGTCCATTTCACAATTAATTTAATGTATCAGATGATTTTTAAAGAATAAAAATGTTTGTATATTATTGTATATAATTGTATATTATTATATTTTTGTATAGAGGCTTATTTTACATATAGTCTATTATCAGTAATTCTCAGTCCTCTGTCTAAATCTCCTGGTACGACCAGGACTCTCTCAGTGACTGTGCTGCTCTCTCTCTCAGTGACTGTACTGCTCTCTCTCAGTGACTGTACTGCTCTCTCTCTCAGTGACTGTACTGCTCTCTCTCTCAGTGACTGTACTGCTCTCTCTCTCAGTAACTGTACTGCTCTTTCTCAGTGACTGTGTACTGCTCTCTCTTTCTCTCTCTCAGTGACTGCTCTCACTCTAATTGACTGTGCTGCTCTCTCAACTCTCTCAGTAACTGTGCTGCTCTCTCTTTCAGTGACTGTGCTGCTCTCTCTCTTTCTCTCAGTGACTGTGCTGCTCTCTCTCAGCGACTGTGTACTGCTCTCTCTCTCAGTGACTGTGCTGCTCTCTTTCAGTGACTGTGCTGCTCTCTCTTTCAGTGACTGTGCTGCTCTCTCTCTTTCTCTCAGTGACTGTACTGCTCTCTCTTAGTGACTGTGCTGCTCTCTCTCTCTCAGTGACTGTGCTGCTCTCTCTCTCTCTCTCAGTGACTGTGCTGCTCTCTCTCTCAGTGACTGTACTGCTCTCTCTCTATCTATCTTTCAGTGACTGTGCTGCTCTCTCTCTCTCTCTCTCAGTGACTGTACTGCTCTCTCTCTCAGTGACTGTGCTGCTCTCTCTCTTTCTCTCAGTGACTGTGCTGCTCTCTCTCAGTGACTGTGCCACTCTCAGTGACTGTGCTCTCACTCGTAGTGACTGTGCTGCTCTCTTAATTCTCTCAGTAACTGTGCTGCTCTCTTTCAGTGACTGTGCTGCTCCCTCTCAGTGACTGTACTGCTCTCTCTCAGTGACTGTGCTGCTCTCTCTCAGTGACTGTGCCACTCTCAGTGACTGTGCTCTCACTCGTAGTGACTGTGCTGCTCTCTTAATTCTCTCAGTAACTGTGCTGCTCTCTTTCAGTGACTGTGCTGCTCCCTCTCAGTGACTGTACTGCTCTCTCTCAGTGACTGTGCTGCTCTCTCTCTTTCTCTCAGTTACTGTACTGCTCTCTATTTCACTGACTGTGCTGCTTCTCTTTATATATATCTCTTTCACTGACTGTGCTCTCACTCCCGTTTTTCCCGTTTTACTAAATTATGAAGTCTTGGGAGATCAACCTCTTGCTAAAACGGAGTCTCAGACTCCGGAATCATATTTCACATGCACTTATTAAAGAAGGACCGAGCTTAAGACGTCACGTCCTGCAACACCATCTCACTCTGAGTCTGCCATCATTTCATAGCAATTAAGAACACAAGCACGCTCAGGTAACATACTTCTGCTGGTCACTGTGACTGACCTCGCCTGATGCTTGTTGTCATGGTAACGTTTACACCAACATCTTGGATCCGATTACTTGTAGTGTGCATGTAAACGGAGATCTTTATCAGAGTGTTGCGTAGGGTGAGCATATTAACACCTCTCTGAATGAATCTGAATGAATTTAATCGGATTGGAGAAAATCTCTGCATGTAAACACAGCCAATGAGACACGTCACACGGCTAGAAATGTCCCACACTGGTTGGAAGAGCTGACCAAGACTTCCAAGTACTACCCTGGACGCCTTATTCCCCAGACTTGACCCCAACTGAGTTACTTGGACCACCTGGATGGTGGTGTTGGCTCTATGGATCCTCCTCCACGCTCCCTCCAGCACTGCAGTCAGCATGATACCTCCAGATACCTGTGACCACCTACCAGGACCTTACTGAGTCTCCCAGTCCGTCTAGCTGCTGTCTGAGCTGCACACGGTGGTCACTCTGGATATTAGGTCCTGGTGGTCATAATAATGTGACTCCTCTACCTCCAGTCATCACCACATGAATTGTACCACACTGGCTGCACAGGTAGCCTGACTGCTCTGTGTATGTAGGCCTGTCAGGACCTGAGTGAGTGTAAACAAGCTTGTCTTATCAGCTCACCTCCATCGTCACACCCTCACGCCACACCTCTGCTCTGCACACCGGTTTCGTGTTAGTAAACAAAACACCTTCACCCACTCGGTTACATAAGCTCCGCTGACCTCAATGTCAGTCAGCAAATTAGCCATGAATTCCGGCCGCCTTTCACAAGGACTTCTGGAACCTGGAGCGCTTTCCCTGGAGGAATTGAGGGGGAGTGATTCCGGCTGGGGGTGTTTACCATAAAAAGCTGATTGACAGCAGTGCATTCTGCTTTGTCAGGTCTCAGTGAGAGACGAGCGGACTCGAGAGAAACGAGGGGGTTTCTTAAAGCTTAGACGTGAAAACTATTAGACAGAGATCTCAGCCTCCTCTTACTCAATCTTAATAACTCAGTTCTTCTCCTACTGTCTCTCTCTCTCTCTCTCTCTCTCTCTCTCTCTCTCTCTCTCTGTCTTCTCTTTCTCAGTGACTGTTCTCTCTCTCTCTCTCTCTCTGTCTTCTCTTTCTCAGTGACTGTTCTCTCTCTCTCTCTGTCTTCTCTTTCTGTGATTGTTCTCTCTCTCTCTCTCTGTCTTCTCTTTCTCAGTGACTGTGTTCTCTCTCTCTCTCTCTCTCTCTCTCTCTCTCTCTCTGTCTCTGTCTTCTCTTTCCCAGTGACTGTGTTCTCTCTCTCTCTCTCTCTCTCTCTCTCTCTCTGTCTTCTCTTTCTTAGTGACTGTGTTCTCTCTCTCTCTCTCTCTCTCTGTCTTCTCTTTTAGCGACTGTGTTCTCTCTCTCTCTCTGTCTTCTCTTTCTCAGTGACTGTGTTCTCTCTCTCTCTCTGTCTTCTCTTTCTTAGTAACTGTGTTCTCTCTCTCTCTCTGTCTTCTCTTTCTTAGTGACTGTTCTCTCTCTCTCTCTGTCTTCTCTTTTAACGACTGTGTTCTCTCTCTCTCTGTCTTCTCTTTCTCAGTGACTGTTCTCTCTCTCTCTCTCTCTCTCTCTCTCTCTGTCTTCTTTTTCTCAGTGACTGTGCTCTCTCTGTCTTCTCTCTCTCTTAGTGACTGTGCTGCTCTCTCTCTTTCTCTCAGTTACTGTGCTGCTCTCTCTTTCAGTGACTGTGCTGCTCTCTCTCTTTCTCTCAGTAACTGTGCTGCTCTCTCTTAGTGACTGTGCTGCTCTCTCTCTCTTTCTCTCAGTTACTGTGCTGCTCTCTCTTTCAGTGACTGTGCTGCTATCTCTCTTTCTCTCAGTTACTGTGCTACTCTCTCTTTCAGTGACTGTGCTGCTCTCTCTCTCTCTCTTTCTCTCAGTCACTGTGCTACTCTCTCTTTCAGTGACTGTGCTGCTCTCTCTCTCTTTCTCTCAGTCACTGTGCTACTCTCTCTTTCAGTGACTGTGCTGCTCTCTCTCTCTCTTTCTCTCAGTCACTGTGCTACTCTCTCTTTCAGTGAACGTGCTGCTTTCTCTCTCAGTGACTGTGTTCTCTCTTTCTCAGTGACTGTGCTGCTCTCTCTCTCTCCCTTTCAGTGACTGTGCTGTTCTCTCTCTCTCAGTGAAAGTGCTGCTCTCTCTCTCTCAGTGACTGTGCTGCTCTCTCTCTCTCAGTGACTGTGCCGTTCTCTCTCTCTCAGTGAAAGTGCTGCTCTCTCTCTCTCAATGACTGGTCTGCACTCTCTCTCTCAGTGAAAGTGCTGCTCTCTCTCTCTCAGTGACTGTGCTGCTCGTTTTCTCTCTCAGTGAGCGTGCTGCTTTCTCTCTCTATCTCTCTCTCAGTGACCTGGCTCTCACTCTAAGTGACTGTGCTGCTCGTTCTTTCTTTTTCTCTCTTTCTATCGGTGACTGTGCTGCTGTCTGTTTCTTAGTGGATGTGCTGCTCTCTCTCATTCTCTCTCTCAGTGACTACTTCTCTCTCAGTGACTGTGCTGCTCTCTCTCTCAGTGACTGTGCTGCTCTCTCTCTCAGTGACTACTTCTCTCTCAGTGACTGTGCTGCTCTCTCTCTCAGTGACTACTTCTCTCTCAGTGACTGTGCTGCTCTCTCTCTTAGTGACTGTGCTGCTGTCTCTCAGACTGTGCTCATACATTGGGATATCTAGACTGACTATCAACCCACAAACTGTTGCAGCTGTTTCACGCTTCAAATAAAACATGGAACGTCTTTCATAAGCTTCAGACGTCCTGCTTACAGCTAAATCCTAGCCGCCCACAGAAACACTAACATCTACTGTTTAAGATGCAGCTCAGAGACAGTAACAGATCAGATCATCTGTTTACCTTCAATCATACAAACTCAAATTCAGAGCCATGTTAAAACGGAGAATCACAGCAGAGATGTAGGAGGTGGATGTGGACGGTGATCTGGAGTTTCCACTGAAAATGCTCCACTGTGTTTCCCACTGGGGTCACTGTTTGGTCTCCAGATGTCTGTTTAGTTTGAGGGTTTTTGTGGTTCGCTTGAAACACTCCGCCCACTGCACTTCCTCCCAGTCAGCACTAATAATAAACCTGATAGGTTCTTTATGAGTTTATCAGTTTAATCACTCGGGTCACTGATGCCCGAAATCCAGGGATCAAAATCAAACTAGAAAGAGAGGAAAAAGAGAGTTCTACTGATAAACACGTTATTATTAAATATTAATCAGTATTAATAGAGTAAGTAGAGCCTTTTCATACGTCAGTGTGTTTATTTAACCCTTTACAAGCTTCTCCTAAACAACCCAGTATTATTATCAGTTCTCATCTAATACCTGCTTTGACTGCTCAGTACTTCATTAAGACTAAATCAAGATTTGCTGCTGAAGGAACTGAACACATTCATACAATGTCTGGGGCGTCCAGGAGAAATCTGGAACTAAACTTTGTTCTTCAAACTGGAGCTCAAGATCTGATCTACTTCTCTCACAATAAGATATTCATGTTACTTTGTATTGTATGTATGATTATTTACATCTGTTCTAATCAGATCTGCTGTTCTTACTGGTGAACATACACTTATTGATCAGATAAATACTTTTACACTATCAGCTTAGGTGCCTCAGATGTTTGCACAGTGGTGTTGTAGTTTTGGTGGAATCTATCTGTTTGGTAATTCTATTAACCTCTTTCTGTACCGCCCTCTAGTGGCCAGTTCTCTCTAGAGATAGAAGGATCCTTCGGCTATGCATCAAAATCAGCTGATATTTTTTAAGCGTATCTGATCCTGAGAGCTGATAAGTGACCTTCACATATAAGCCATATTTCATAAGTTAAGTTAAGGATTGCTGCAGTCCTGCGCGAGGCCCCTTGGATCCTGCAGTTCCTCATTCAAACACTAGTCAGAAAACAAACTTGTGGAAACAACCCAGTATTATTATCAGTTCTCATCTAATATCTGCTTTGACTGCTCAGTACTTCATTAAGCTAAATCAAGATTTGCTGCTGAAGGAACTGAATACATTCATACAATGTCTGGGGCGTCCAGGAGAAATCTGGAACCTAACTTTGTTCTTCAAACTGGATCAAGATCTGATCTACTTCTCTCACAATAACATATTCATGTTACTTTGTATTGTATGTATGATTATTTACATCTGTTCTAATCAGATCTGCTGTTCTTACTGGTGAACATACACTTATTGATCAGATCAGTTTTTAAACGATCATTGAGAATCAAAGAGAATTGAAGGTTTAGCACTGATAGTCATGTTTTGCCACAAAACAAGTAAATAAAAAGTAAACGTAGCTAATTGGAGTCGTTCTGTACACGATTTGGGATCAAACTGTTGGGTTTTATATCCTTTTCAGGCGCTGAGTTAACAGTGAATCACCATATTCTACACCTGCTTTCACAACAAACAAAGCACTAACCAGAAAACCACTTTAACTCCAGCGCAGGAGCTTTTTAAGAGCTTTATTTACGCCCACAGCGGTCAAACAGCCTCAAGCAGTTAATGTGGCGTGAACACTTTGAGGTGGGAAGTAAGAAGCTCTGATTTCCTATTTGTCATGAAGGCAGAATTAGTTCCAACTCGTATCCAACATGCTGCCCACATTAACGCGCCTCAGCCAATCAAGGAGCGCTGAAGAAGTTCATTAGGTGTTTATGTGAGGAAAAGCAAAAGGTTTGCTTTTAAGTGTTGAACAGCAGATGCTGTAATTAGAGGGAACTTCAGAATAAAAACAAACTAAAAATATATATTTAAATATCTTCACTGAAACTGCTCAACAATTAATTGCTGGCAGGTTGGAACATTTCTTAGTTACCAGCTTTGGTGAGCTCTGCTGTACTGCTCTCTCTCTCAGTGACTGTACTGCTCTCTCTCTCAGTGACTGTACTGCTCTCTCTCTCAGTGACTGTACTGCTCTGTCTCTCAGTGACTGTACTGCTTCTCTCTCCTCAAGTGACCTGTACTGCCTCTCTCTATCAGTGACTGTACTGCTCTGTCCTCTCTCAGTAACTGTACTGCTCTCTCTCTCAGTGACTGTACTGCTCTCTCTCTCTCGAGTGACTCTGTATGCTCTCTCTCTCTCAGTGACTGTAACTGCTCTCTCTCTCAGTGACTGTACTGCTCTGTCTCTTCAGTGACTGTACTGCTCTCTCTCCAGTGACTGTACTGCTCTCTCTCTCTCAGTGACTGTACTGCTCTCTCTCTCTCAGTGACTGTACTGCTCTCTCTCTCAGTGACTGTACTGCTCTCTCTCTCAGTGACTGTACTGCTCTGTCTCTTTCAGTGACTGTACTGCTCTCTCTCAGTGACTGTACTGCTCTCTCTCTCAGTGACTGTACTGCTCTCTCTCTCTCAGTGACTGTACTGCTCTCTCTCTCTCAGTGACTGTACTGCTCTCTCTCTCTCAGTGACTGTACTGCTCTCTCTCTCAGTGACTGTACTGCTCTCTCTCTCAGTGACTGTATGCCTCTCTCCTCTCTCAGTGACTGTACTGCTCTCTCTCTCAGTGACTGTACTGCTCCTCTCTATCGCAGTGACTGTACTGCTCTGTCTCTCCTCAGTGACTGTACTGCTCTCTCTCAGTGACTGTACTGCTCTGTCTCTCTCAGTGACTGTACTGCTCTCTCTCAGTGACTGTACTGCTCTCTCTCTCAGTGACTGTACTGCTCTCTCTCTCAGTGACTGTACTGCTCTCTCTCTCTCAGTGACTGTACTGCTCTCTCTCTCAGTGACCTGTAACTGTCTCTCCTCTCTCAGTGACTGTACTGCTCTGTCTCTCTCAGTGACTGTACTGCTCTCTCTCTCAGTGACTGTACTGCTCTCTCTCAGTGACTGTACTGCTCTGTCTCTCTCAGTGACTGTACTGCTCTCTCTCAGTGACTGTACTGCTCTCTCTCTCAGTGACTGTACTGCTCTCTCTCTCAGTGACTGGACTGCTCTCTCTCTCAGTGACTGTACTGCTCTGTCTCTCTCAGTGACTGCACTGCTCTCTCTCAGTGACTGTACTGCCTCCCTCTCTCTCGAGTGACTGTACTGCTCTCTCTCTCTCAGTGACTGTACTGCTCTCTCTCTCAGTAACTGTACTGCTCTCTCTCTCAGTGACTGTACTGCTCTCTCTCTCAGTGACTGTACTGCTCTCTCTCAGTGACCGTACTGCTCTCTCTTAGTAACTGTACTGCTCTGTCTCTCTCAGTGACTGTACTGCTCTGTCTCTCAGTGACTGTGCTGCTCTCTCTCTCAGTGACTGTACTGCTCTCTCTCTCAGTGACCGTACTGCTCTCTCTCTCAGTGACTGTACTGCTCTCTCTCTCAGTGACTGTACTGCTCTGTCTCTCAGTGACTGTACTGCTCTGTCTCTCAGTGACTGTACTGCTCTCTCTCTCAGTGACTGTACTGCTCTGTCTCTCAGTGACTGTACTGCTCTGTCTCTCAGTGACCGTACTGCTCTCTCTCTCAGTGACTGTACTGCTCTCTCTCTCAGTGACTGTACTGCTCTGTCTCTCAGTGACTGTACTGCTCTGTCTCTCAGTGACTCTACTGCTCTCTCTCTCAGTGACTGTACTGCTCTGTCTCTCAGTAACTGTACTGCTCTCTCTCTCAGTAACTGTACTGCTCTCTCTCTCAGTGACTGTACTGCTCTCTCTCTCAGTAACTGTACTGCTCTCTCTCTCTCAGTGACTGTACTGCTCTCTCTCTCTCAGTAACTGTTCTGCTCTGTCTCTCAGTGACTCTACTGCTCTCTCTCTCAGTGACTGTACTGCTCTGTCTCTCAGTAACTGTACTGCTCTCTCTCTCAGTGACTGTACTGCTCTGTCTCTCTCTGTGACTGTACTGCTCTCTCTCTCAGTAACTGTACTGCTCTGTCTCTCTCAGTAACTGTACTGCTCTGTCTCTCAGTAACTGTACTGCTCTGTCTCCTCAGTAACTGTACTGCTCTGTCTCTCAGTGACTGTACTGCTCTGTCTCAGTGACTGTATTGCTCTGTCTCTCAGTGACTTTACTGCTCTGTCTCTCAGTGACTGTACTGCTCTCTCTCTCAGTAACTGTACTGCTCTCTCTCTCTCAGTGACTGTACTGCTCTCTCTCTCAGTAACTGTACTGCTCTCTCTCTCAGTAACTGTACTGCTCTCTCTCTCTCAGTGACTGTACTGCTCTGTCTCTCAGTAACTGTACTGCTCTGTCTCTCAGTGACTGTACTGCTCTCTCTCTCTCTCAGTGACTGTACTGCTCTGTCTCTCAGTGACTGTACTGCTCTCTCTCTCAGTGACTGTACTGCTCTGTCTCTCAGTAACTGTACTGCTCTGTCTCTCAGTGACTGTACTGCTCTGTCTCTCAGTGACTGTACTGCTCTCTCTCTCAGTGACTGTACTGCTCTCTCTCTCAGTGACTGTACTTCTCTCTCTCTCAGTGACTGTACTGCTCTCTCTCTCTCTCTCAGTGACTGTACTGCTCTCTCTCTCAGTGACTGTACTGCTCTGTCTCTCAGTAACTGTACTGCTCTGTCTCTCAGTGACTGTACAGCTCTGTCTCTCAGTGATTGTACTGCTCTCTTTCTTTCCCTCTCTCTCTCTCTCTCTCTCTCTCTCTCTCTCTCAGTAACTGTACTGCTCTGTCTCTCAGTGACTGTACTGATCTGTCTCTCAGAGACTGTGCTGCTCTCACTCTCTCAGAGACTGTGCTGTTTTCTCTCTCTCTCTCTCTCTCTCTCTCAGTGACTGTACTGCTCTCTCTCTCAGTGACTGTACTGCTCTGTCTCTCAGTGACTGTACTGCTCTGTCTCTCAGTGACTGTGCTGTTTTCTCTCACTCTCTCAGTAACTGTACTGCTCTGTCTCTCAGTAACTGTACTGCTCTCTCTCTCAGTAACTGTACTGCTCTGTCTCTCAGTAACTGTTCTGCTCTGTCTCTCAGTGACTGTACTGCTCTCTCTCTCAGTAACTGTACTGCTCTCTCTCTCAGTAACTGTACTGCTCTCTCTCTCAGTAACTGTACTGCTCTCTCTCTCAGTGACTGTACTGCTCTCTCTCTCAGTAACTGTACTGCTCTCTCTCTCAGTAACTGTACTGCTCTCTCTCTCAGTGACTGTACTGCTCTCTCTCTCAGTGACTGTACTGCTCTCTCTCTCAGTGACTGTACTGCTCTCTCTCTCAGTAACTGTACTGCTCTCTCTCTCAGTAACTGTACTGCTCTCTCTCTCAGTAACTGTACTGCTCTCTCTCTCAGTGACTGTACTGCTCTCTCTCTCTCAGTAACTGTTCTGCTCTGTCTCTCAGTGACTCTACTGCTCTCTCTCTCAGTAACTGTACTGCTCTCTCTCTCAGTAACTGTACTGCTCTCTCTCTCAGTGACTGTACTGCTCTCTCTCTCTCAGTAACTGTACTGCTCTGTCTCTCAGTAACTGTACTGCTCTCTCTCTCAGTGACTGTACTGCTCTGTCTCTCTCAGTAACTGTTCTGCTCTGTCTCTCAGTAACTGTACTGCTCTGTCTCTCAGTAACTGTACTGCTCTGTCTCTCAGTAACTGTACTGCTCTGTCTCTCAGTGACTGTACTGCTCTGTCTCAGTGACTGTATTGCTCTGTCTCTCAGTGACTTTACTGCTCTGTCTCTCAGTGACTGTACTGCTCTCTCTCTCAGTAACTGTACTGCTCTCTCTCTCTCAGTGACTGTACTGCTCTCTCTCTCAGTAACTGTACTGCTCTCTCTCTCTCTCAGTGACTGTACTGCTCTGTCTCTCAGTAACTGTACTGCTCTGTCTCTCAGTGACTGTACTGCTCTGTCTCTCTCTCTCTCTCTCAGTGACTGTACTGCTCTGTCTCTCAGTGACTGTACTGCTCTCTCTCTCAGTGACTGTACTGCTCTGTCTCTCAGTAACTGTACTGCTCTGTCTCTCAGTGACTGTACTGCTCTCTCTCTCAGTGACTGTACTGCTCTCTCTCTCAGTGACTGTACTGCTCTCTCTCTCTCTCAGTGAATGTACTGCTCTGTCTCTCAGTAACTGTACTGCTCTGTCTCTCAGTGACTGTACTGCTCTGTCTCTCTCTCTCTCTCTCAGTGACTGTACTGCTCTGTCTCTCAGTGACTGTACTGCTCTGTCTCTCAGTGACTGTACTGCTCTCTCTCTCAGTGACTGTACTGCTCTGTCTCTCAGTGACTGTACTGCTCTGTCTCTCAGTGACTGTACTGCTCTCTCTCTCAGTGACTGTACTGCTCTCTCTCTCTCAGTGACTGTACTGCTCTCTCTCTCTCAGTGACTGTACTGCTCTGTCTTTCAGTGACTGTACTGCTCTGTCTCTCAGTGACTGTACTGCTCTCTCTCTCTCTCAGTGACTGTACTGCTCTGTCTCTCAGTAACTGTACTGCTCTGTCTCTCAGTGACTGTACAGCTCTGTCTCTCAGTGATTGTACTGCTCTCTTTCTTCCCCCCCCCTCTCTCTCTCTCTCTCTCTCTCTCTCTCTCTCTCAGTAACTGTACTGCTCTGTCTCTCAGTGACTGTACTGATCTGTCTCTCAGAGACTGTGCTGCTCTCACTCTCTCAGAGATTGTGCTGTTTTCTCTCTCTCTCTCTCTCTCTCTCTCTCTCTCTCTCTCTCTCTCTCTCTCTCTCTCAGTGACTGTACTGCTCTCTCTCTCAGTAACTGTACTGCTCTGTCTCTCAGTAACTGTACTGCTCTCTCTCTCAGTAACTGTACTGCTCTGTCTCTCAGTAACTGTTCTGCTCTCTCTCTCATTAACTGTACTGCTCTGTCTCTCAGTGACTGTACTGCTCTGTCTCTCAGTAACTGTTCTGCTCTGTCTCTCAGTGACTGTACTGCTCTGTCTCTCAGTGACTGTGCTGTTTTCTCTCACTCTCTCAGTGACTGTACTGCTGTCTCTCTCAGTGACTGTACTTCTCTCTCTCTCAGTGACTGTACTGCTCGCTCTCTCTCTCAGTGACTGTACTGCTCTCTCTCTCAGTGACTGTACTGCTCTGTCTCTCAGTAACTGTACTGCTCTGTCTCTCAGTGACTGTACAGCTCTGTCTCTCAGTGATTGTACTGCTCTCTTTCTTCCCCCCCCCCTCTCTCTCTCTCTCTCTCTCTCTCAGTAACTGTACTGCTCTGTCTCTCAGTGACTGTACTGATTTGTCTCTCAGAGACTGTGCTGCTCTCACTCTCTCAGAGACTGTGCTGTTTTCTCTCTCTCTCTCTCTCTCTCTCTCTCAGTGACTGTACTGCTCTCTCTCTCAGTGACTGTACTGCTCTGTCTCTCAGTAACAGTTCTGCTCTGTCTCTCAGTGACTGTACTGCTCTGTCTCTCAGTGACTGTGCTGTTTTCTCTCACTCTCTCAGTAACTGTACTGCTCTGTCTCTCAGTAACTGTACTGCTCTGTCTCTCAGTAACTGTTCTGCTCTCTCTCTCTCATTAACTGTACTGCTCTGTCTCTCAGTGACTGTACTGCTCTGTCTCTCAGTAACTGTTCTGCTCTGTCTCTCAGTGACTGTACTGCTCTGTCTCTCAGTGACTGTGCTGTTTTCTCTCACTCTCTCAGTGACTGTACTGCTCTCTCTCTCAGTAACTGTTCTGCTCTGTCTCTCAGTGACTGTACTGCTCTGTCTCTCAGTGACTGTGCTGTTTTCTCTCACTCTCTCAGTGACTGTACTGCTCTCTCTCTCAGTAACTGTTCTGCTCTGTCTCTCAGTAACTGTACTGCTCTGTCTCTCAGTGACTGTACTGCTCTGTCTCTCAGTGACTGTACTGCTCTGTCTCTCAGTAACTGTACTGCTCTGTCTCTCAGTGACTGTACAGCTCTGTCTCTCAGTGATTGTACTGCTCTCTTTCTTCCCCCCCCCCCTCTCTCTCTCTCTCTCTCTCTCAGTAACTGTACTGCTCTGTCTCTCAGTGACTTTACTGATTTGTCTCTCAGAGACTGTGCTGCTCTCACTCTCTCAGAGACTGTGCTGTTTTCTCTCTCTCTCTCTCTCTCTCTCTCTCTCTCTCTCTCAGTAACTGTACTACTCTCTCTCAGTGACTGTACTGCTCTGTCTCTCAGTGACTGTACTGCTCTCTCTCTCAGTAACTGTTCTGCTCTGTCTCTCAGTGACTGTACTGCTCTCTCTCTCAGTGACTGTACTGCTCTGTCTCTCAGTAACTGTACTGCTCTGTCTCTCAGTGACTGTACAGCTCTGTCTCTCAGTGATTGTACTGCTCTCTTTCTCCCCCCCCCCCCTCTCTCTCTCTCTCTCTCTCAGTAACTGTACTGCTCTGTCTCTCAGTGACTGTACTGATTTGTCTCTCAGAGACTGTGCTGCTCTCACTCTCTCAGAGACTGTGCTGTTTTCTCTCTCTCTCTCTCTCTCTCTCTCTCTCTCTCTCTCTCTCTCAGTAACTGTACTACTCTCTCTCAGTGACTGTACTGCTCTGTCTCTCAGTGACTGTACTGCTCTCTCTCTCAGTAACTGTTCTGCTCTGTCTCTCAGTGACTGTACTGCTCTGTCTCTCAGTAACTGTTCTGCTCTGTCTCTCAGTGACTGTACTGCTCTGTCTCTCAGTGACTGTGCTGTTTTCTCTCACTCTCTCAGTAACTGTACTGCTCTGACTCTCAGTAACTGTTCTGCTCTGTCTCTCAGTGACTGTACTGCTCTCTCTCTCAGTAACTGTTCTGCTCTGTCTCTCAGTGACTGTACTGCTCTCTCTCTCAGTGACTGTACTGCTATCTCTCTCAGTAACTGTACTGCTCTCTCTCTCAGTGACTGTACTGCTCTGTCTCTCAGTAATTGTTCTGCTCTCTCTCTCAGTAACTGTACTGCTCTCTCTCTCAGTAACTGTACTGCTCTGTCTCTAAGTAACTGTACTGCTCTGTCTCAGTGACTGTACTGCTCTGTCTCTCAGTGACTGTACTGCTCTGTCTCTCAGTGACTGTACTGATCTGTCTCTCAGTGACTGTGCTGTTTTCTCTCACTCTCTCAGTAACTGTACTGCTCTGTCTCTCAGTGACTGTACTGATCTGTCTCTAAGTAACTGTACTGCTCTGTCTCTCAGTGACTGTACTGATCTGTCTCTCAGTGACTGTACTGATCTGTCTCTCAGTGACTGTACTGCTCTGTCTCTCAGTGACTGTGCTGTTTTCTCTCACTCTCTCAGTAACTGTACTGCTCTATCTCTCAGTGACTGTACTGATCTGTCTCTCAGTGACTGTACTGATCTGTCTCTCAGTGACTGTACTGATCTGTCTCTCAGTGACTGTACTGCTCTGTCTCTCAGTGACTGTACTGCTCTGTCTCTCAGTGACTGTGCTGTTTTCTCTCACTCTCTCAGTGAATGTGCTTCTGGAACTGGCTGTGGGTTTTACAGGTTGCTAGTTGTACTGAAGCAAATCAAATCATGTTCTTTATCAACCTGTGCTTACAAATGATAGCAAACGCAGCTAATCACTAATTAGCTCACGATCCTGCAACGTATTTGCAATGTTGCACTTCAGCCTCAGCCATTTTCTGAAAGACTTTGACTTTGATTGCTCGTCACTGAAGCTCCTCCTCATATTAATAGTGGGGTTAGGGGTCCATAAACATGTCTGCATCATCATTTCCTCACCTAAACACTCTCTTGATGTTCTGCAGTAGAGAAACTCCACCCTGGCTCTTAGCGCACCATTAACGTTGTTGGAAAAGCAGAGCTGCTCCAGTGACGGGGCAGGCCGCTATTGTGCACGCCACAAATCATACAGGAGGAGAAGGAGGAGGAGGAGAAGAAGGAGGAGGAGGAGGCTGGCCTGGCTGCGCTCCAAATGTGTGTTTCCATTTGGGCCGCTTCCAAACTAAACCTCTCCCAGCCTCAGCCAAATAGGCCTAATGAGGGAGGGAGGGAGGGAGGGAGGAGAGAGAGGGGCGACGTGAGGCAACACAAACTCATTCACTCCGTCCTCCAGAGGAGAGGAAACTGCGCTGCAGGCGCGGCATCAGAGCGCGCTCAGCTCGGCCCTCTTCAGCGGCTTTGACAAGGATAGTACGGAGATGTAATCCCGCCCGCCGGCTCTGTTTTTATACTCGGATGGAGAAGACAAAGAGAACGCGGGTGATTCACAACGTTTTCCTTAAATAATGTATTGGATTTGTTGAGACTCGCAACGAACAGTGTTACTGAACAAACAGTGACACTTAACAGACACTTCACACAGAGTGTTTGAACAGTCTGTATGAATAATTCAGCACGAATTAGCTAACCCTAGTCTGGCTGCGATGCTCACCGGTTCATATTTAAATATAGATGTGGGAAATTCTATATGGCCAAAAGTATGTGGACACCTGACCATCATACTTATAGGAGCTTGCTGGCCATCAGATTCCAAAGCCATGGGCCGTCATACAGAATTACCTCCACTCTTCTCGCCCATTCAGTCGAAAGAGGCACTGACATTGAACGAGTACGTCCTGCAGCTCACAATCCATGCTATAGTTCATTATGAAGGTGCTCAGTGGGGTTGAGAAGGTCAGGGCTTCATGCAGGACACTGGGGTTCCTTTATGCTAAGCTTGTCAAACCAGGTCTTTATGGAGGAGGCTTTGTATACAGGGACAGAGTCATGCTGGAACAGAAAAGAGAGTCCTCCAATGGAACTAAGGGTCTAAACCCAAATCCTGCAATATCCCCCCAGACCATTATCCCGCCTCCACCAAACTTTACTGTTGGCACTATAATAACCGGTACAAGTCTCCTGGATTCATCCTCCAAACCCAGATTCATACTTTAGACTGCCAGATAGTGAATCACTCCAGGCAACAGGTTTCCACTGCTCCAGAGTTCAGTACACCACCGTACTAACCACTACACCACCGTACTAACCACTACACCACCGTACTGACCACTACACCACCATACTAACCACTACACCACCGTACTAACCACTACACCACCATACTAACCACTACACCACCGTACTAACCACTACACCACCGTACTGACCACTACACCACCATACTGACCACTACACCACTGTACTAACCACTACACCACCATACTAACCACTACATAACCGTACTGACCACTACACCACCGTACTAACCACTACATAACCGTACTGACCACTACACCACCATACTGACCACTACACCACTGTACTAAACACTATACCACCATACTAACATTACACCACCATACTAACCACTACACCACCATACTAACCACTACACCACCATACTGACCACTACACCACCATACTAACCACTACACCACCGTACTAACCACTACACCACCATACTGACCACTACACCACCATACTAACCACTACACCACCATACTGACCACTACACCACCATACTAACCACTACACCACCGTACTAACCACTACACCACCATACTGACCACTACACCATTGTACTAAACACTATACCACCATACTAACATTACACCACCATACTAACCACTACACCACCGTACTAACCACTACACCACCATACTAACCACTACACCACCATACTAACCACTACACCACCGTACTAACCACTACACCACCATACTGACCACTACACCACTGTACTAAACACTATACCACCATACTAACATTACACCACCATACTAACCACTACACCACCGTACTAACCACTACACCACCATACTAACCACTACACCACCGTACTAACCACTACACCACCGTACTAACCACTACACCACCATACTGACCACTACACCATTGTACTAAACACTATACCACCATACTAACATTACACCACCATACTAACCACTACACCACCGTACTAACCACTACACCACCATACTAACCACTACACCACCATACTAACCACTACACCACCATACTAACCACTACACCACTGTACTAAACACTATACCACCATACTAACATTACACCACCATACTAACCACTACACCACCGTACTAACCACTACACCACCATACTAACCACTACACCACCGTACTAACCACTACACCACCATACTGACCACTACACCACCATACTAACCACTACACCACCGTACTAACCACTACACCACCATACTGACCACTACACCACCGTACTAACCACTATACCACCTTACTGACCACTACACCACCATACTAACCACTACACCACCATACTAACCACTACACCACCGTACTAACCACTACACCACCATACTAACCACTATACCACCTTACTGACCACTACACCACCATACTAACCACTATACCACCGTACTGACCACTACACCACCATACTAACCACTACACCACCATACTAACCACTATACCACCATACTAACCACTATACCACCGTGCCGCCTTGGTATTAACCAGGTAAGTGTAAAGAACACTTAAAAGTCTACTAGACTAGATAAGTCTGTTGGGAATGATTATGGTTAACCAGGTCCGTGAAGGAGATTTAACCTGATTTCACCAGCGCTGGACAGGAGAGATTCCCAGTCCCGCCTGTCTCTGTGCGTGTTGTTCCTCAAGTCTGTGGAAGTCGGCGCATGGAATTCTGATATGAAATTGATGCTCAGCGACCCCGTCTCGAATTCTTCCGGCAGAACTGCCTGTTCTTCAGGGGATTTTCACCTTTGGCCCTTTTCCAAACTTCTTCCTGACAGTAGACAGACGCTGTGGCTTGTGCTAGCTCTTCTATATGCCTGCTGCGGTTGTGCTTATTCCTCACGCAAGTTGATCAGCCAGTTTTAAATGCTATATATTTTTTTTACGGTCTCTAAAGTCAGAGCTTTATCTGATTTCGTCACATGCACAGACATAAATGCAGTAAAGTCTGCTGCTACAGGGATTTACATTGATTTTCTTTACTAACCAACTTAACGAAGCCTGCTACTAGTCTCGTCTCAGCCTCAGATCCTCAGCACACTGACGCAGTGGCCTTATTCCACCTACTGAGCATCAGGATGCGCTTACAATTTCTGTGTGCAAGTTTAAATTCTCCAATAGAAGCATTTATTCAGTGTTTTAAACTGTTCTCTGATCTTCTATGTAGAAGGTATGCAACTTTGGTCCCCCAGATGCAGCTTTACACTTTACACTGCGTTCTAAAATGAAACAGTCTTTTGTTTTGTAGAGCTTATAAACAATTCGATGAGCTCTGCTCTGATTGGCTGGTTTATAGCGGCGATAATCACACAGAAGCAACACAATAATAATAATAATAATAATAACAACAATAATAATAATAATAATAATAATAATAAAGAACAACAACAACAACAATAATAATAAGAAGAAGAAGAAGAAGAAGAAGAAGAAGAATTGTTGTTTTAAGTTACACAAAAAAGTTTTTACTTCTTTAAGATAAAAAGCTAGCTAGGCCATAGATTTGCTAAAGCTAGTTAACAGCTAGTACAAGCTGCACTTTAAATCCACATAAATAAATAAATAAAGTGTAAATGTAATGTTTAGTTGTAAATAAATAAATGAATAAAGTGTAAATGTAATGTTTAGTTGTAAATAAATAAATGAATAAAGTGTAAATGTAATGTTTAGTTGTAAATAAATAAATGAATAAAGTGTAAATGTAATGTTTAGTTGTAAATAACTAAATGAATAAAGTGTAAATGTAATGTTTAGCTGTAAATAAATAAATGAATAAAGTGTAAATGTAATGTTTAGTTGTAAATAAATAAATAAATAAAGTGTAAATGTAATGTTTTGTTGTAAAGTACTGCTGTACTTGTGAGTTGTTGTTTCCATGGTTACAACATAAACAAGTGCTACCTTCAAATAGTTCCCTGCAGAAGTCTGTTGCAGTAATGACGATAATGTTAGGGATGATAATATATTGCTCAAAAATATTCATAGGTACAAATATGAAAGTAAACAGTTCATTTAGTTTCTTTTTAAGTTTTTATGAAACTCATATTAGGATCTTTTTCATAAATTGATCACTTTTTAGTATTTTATTGGAGCCCAGAGGTTTTAAAGACAGTTTTAAGAGTTTTGGACAAGGCCAGAGTAGCAAAATATTGCTGTTTAAATCTTTATAAAAATGGAAATCATAATTATTTTGATGTGTCTTTTTTGGTAATGCAATGATTGATATTTTTAATACCTAAAATGTTTGTTTTGTATTAAAGTAATTTATAACCTAGGGACGTAATAGTTCCTCTAATTGAAGAATCTCCCATAAACAGCTTTTGCTATAAACTATTAAGCCAGTAGTGGCACATTAACAGCAGATGCCCACCAGTGAGTTGCATATAATGAACTGCATCCATAATTAGCATTACATAAGCTGTACTGCTGTAATCCATCTGTAACAGTGGCTTATGTTGTTGGTGCATGTGTTGTTCATGTGTAGCTACAGTTATTACAGACACTCAGTGGGGAACCTTTACGCCCAGAGGGTCAAAAATATTCTTAACACACACACACACACACACACACACACACACACATATATACATACATAATTTTATTTTATCTACTTACAGTTTGACAACCAACATCTAAACAAATACAAAAATATAGACAAATAAATTATTTAAACATGTCTATTCAATCTGTGTTGGAGTGTTCATGTACAGAGGGGCCAGTTATAATTCAGATACCAATTTCAAACAGTAAAACTGACCAATCTTCCCTCTAAGTGGGCGGGGCTTAACTGTATGATCATTTCCGCCCACTGTGGCGACGCTAGCTGAAGAAACTAGGCTAGCGCTAGGCTACCACCGCTAGCTAGTTTGCTGAGTCACGATGGAAGCCCATGGGGGGGTTTGGTGCAGAGGGCCGAAGCTTAAGGGTCACGGTCCGCTACTGCAGACGCTCAATATATATAAAGAGGGACTTCCACCATCACAGCCAGCACTTCCATGACTGACAGCCTCTTGACTCCGCCTCCCTGGCCTCCCAAACTTCCAACCAAGACACAGCAAGAATGTTCGCTGCTAATCTGACAGCGCGGTCTGATCCCGGCACAACAAGCACCTGACTTTCTGACGATATGCAGATGTTTGGCTCGCGGCTCCACCTAAACCGCATAATCCACGTCTGCAGATGTGGTGCTGTTCCTACATTTTCCCTCTAAAACACTCAACAAACAAGTCTGTAACCCCCACCCAACCAGCCGGGCTGGTGTTAGTGGGCTAATGAGATGCGGTGGGGCTCTGCGCGAGGGGGCCCTCCCTCTGAATGGGCTTTGGGTGAGGACTCGCAAACACTGCCGCTGTGTTGTCATGCCGCTGAGCTAAATGTCAGCGCCTACAGGTACGGCGCGGCGTGCCAACCTGCCCAGAGCTCATGCCAGCTGGCTGAACAGAAAATTTGTGCTCTCGGAGAGGCGACTCGCCCGAGCGGGGTCGGGTTTCGGCGGAGCCCAGGTGGAAACGAGGACACAAACGCGAGTACTAGCCTTTGGGGAGCAGATATTCTACAGCCAAGCGGCCGAGCGGGATAGAGTTTCAACGTAGATCGGATAACCACATAAAGCATGACACACTGCTTGGTAAATGAAAACTCTGTCCATAGCGCCGGGCCGGCCCCAAACACGCTCCGTCTCCCACCCTGGCAGTGGAAGTCAGGCTTATTGTTGGCGAGGTGTTATTTGATAGGGATCGTCTTCACTTGCATTGCTCCGAAACAAGTGGAGAAGTTCTGCGGAGAGTGCAAAAGCAGGATTTGTGCATGCAGTCCTTCTGTGTGGAAAGAAAGAAAACATCCTTTTTGGCCATGAAATCAAACAGAAAAGAGCTAAAAAAAAAAAAAAAATGCAGACGCATGACAATAATCAGTCTAGACCGCTGAGAGTTATGCAGCAGTGAACAGACCTTCAGTGTTTGAAAGCAGGGAATGTTTGAAAACAGAGTTAAATAGTTGTACCCGCAGTTAGACAGCAGACACATGGAGGCATAGACTGAGAGAAGAAAGCCTGCAACCACAGAACCCCTGCCCCCCCTCCCTCCCTCCCAACCCACCATCAGAAAGTCAAGAACTGAGAGAGGGGATGAGGGAATGAGTGGGGGTGCAGGCTGAGCAATGGACTGGATTCCTCAGTCATCACTGCAAATAAATAAATAAATAAATAAATAAATAAATAAATAAATAAATAAATAAGCTTCTCCATTCCGCTCCCCAAACAGCACTGAGGGAAAGTGATGTCTGTTGGCTTTAAGATAGAAATTGCTTGGGCCCTCTCCGGCACATATTTCATCAGCACTCGGCCCGGCCTCCACTCATGGAAATTAATAGGCAGGATTTTCTATGAATGTGAAAGCAGGTCAGAGGAGAGCGTGGAAGCATCCGAGCTCTGTGTGGGTGTGTGTGTGTGTGTGTGTGTGTGTGGATGCTGGAAGGTGCGGCGTTCCAGTGTCCAGGATGGCGTAATAGTTGGGCATGTTTGTCACGACTGGAAAACCTGGTAGTCAATAGGTTTGGCATAGAGTACACTGGAAGTAGACCAGTATCCATACATGGAATAGAACGGATCCGGAGAGCTGCAAGATCACGGTTCCGCACTGAACTGGGAGCTTAATACATACGCCTGGATGCTCTAGAGCAGGGATTCCCATTCCCACTTCAGACATTCAGACACCCTTCTACTCAAGAACTAACTTCTCCTTCTGACGTACTTCTACTCAAGAACTACCTTTTCCTTCAGACACCCTTCTACTCAAGAGTACCGTCGCTTCCAGACGCACTTCTACTCAAGAACTACCTTCTCCTTCAGATGTCCTTCTATTTAAGAGCTACCTTCTACTCCAGACATGCTTCTACTCAAGAACCACCTTCTCTTCCAGATGTCATTCTATTTAAGAGCTACCTTCTACTCCAGACATGCTTCTACTCAAGAACTACCTTCTCTGCCAAATGTCCTTCTACTCAAGAATTACCTTCTCCTCCAGACATCCTTCTACTCAAGAAGTACTGTCACTTCCAGACGCATTTCTACTAAAGAACTACCTTCTCCTCCAGACGTCCTTTTACTCAAGAACTACCTTCTCCTCCAGATGTCTGTCCATTTAAGAACTACCTTCTCTTCAAGACGTCCTTCAACTCAAGAACTAACTTCTGCTCCAGACGTCCTTCTACTCAAGAACTACCTTCCCCTCCAGATGTCCTTCAACTCAATAACTACCTTCTCTTCCAGACATCTTCTACTCAAGTACTACCTTCTCCTCCAGATGTCTTTCTATTTAAGAACTACATTCTCCTCCAGATGTCTGTCTATTTAATAACTACTTTCTCTTCCAAATGTCCTTCAACTCAAGAACTACCTTCTCCTTTGGACGTCCCTCTACTCAAGAACTACCTTCCCCTCCAGACGTCCTTCTACTTAAGAACTACCTTCTCCTCCAGACATCCTTCTACTCAAGAAGTACCGTCACTTCCAGACGCACTTCTACTCAAGAACTACCTTCTCCTCCAGACATCCTTCTACTCAGGAACTACCTTCTCCTCCAGACATCCTTCTACTCAAGAACTACTTTCTCCTCCAGATGTCCTTCTACTCAAGGACTACCTTCTCCTCCAGACGTCTTTCTATTTAAGAACTACCTTCTCCTCCAGATGTCCTTCTACTCAAAAACTACCTTCCCTTACAGATGTCGTTCTACTCATGAACTACCTTCTCCTCCAGACGACATTCAACTCAAGAACTGCCTTCTCTTCCAGACACCTTTCTCCTCAAGAACTACTTTCTTCTCCAGATGTCCTTCTACTCAAGAACTACCTTCTCCTCCAGACGTACTTCTACTTAATAACTACTTTCTCCTCCAATCGTCCTTCTCCTCCAGACATCCTTCTATTTAAGAACTACCTTCTCCTCCAAATGTCCTTCTACTTAAGAACTACCATCTCCTCCAGACATCTTTCTACTCAAGAACTGCCTCCTCCTCCAGATTTCCTTCAACTCAAGAACTACCTTATCCTCCAATCATCCTTTAATTCAAGAACTACCTTCTCTTCCAGACCTCCTTCAACTCAAGATTGCCTTCGTATCCAAATGTCCTTTAACTCAAGAACTGCCTTTTCCTCCAGATGTCATTCTACTCAAGAACTACCTTCTCCTCCAGATGTCCTTCTAATTAAGAACTACCTTCTCCTCCAGACGTCCTTCAACTTAAGAACTACCTTCTCCTCCAAATGTCCTTCTACTCAAGAACCTTCTTTTTCTCCAGATGCTCTTCTACTTAATAACTACCTTCTCTCCCAGACGTCTTTCTCCTCAAAAACTGCCTTCCCCTCCAAATGTCCTTCTACTAAAGAACTACCTTTTCCTCCAGACGTCCTTCTACTCAGGAACTAGCTTCTCCTCCAAATGTCCTTCTACTCAAGAACTACCTTCTCCTCCAAATGTCCTTCTACTCAAGAACTACCTTCTCCTTCAGACATCCTTCAACTCAAGAAATACCTTCACCTTTAGATGTCCTTCAATTTAAAAGCTACCTTCTCCTCCAAATGTCCCTCAACTCAAGAACTACCTTCTCTTCCAGACCTGTTTCTACTCAAGATTGCCTTCGTATCCAAATGTCCTTCAACTCAAGAACTGCCTTTTCCTCCAGATGTCATTCTACTCAAGAACTACCTTCTCCCCCAGATGCCCTTCAACTCAAGAACTACCTTCTCCTCCAGATGTCCTTCAACTCAAGAACTACCTTTTCCTCCAGACGTCCTTCAACTCAAGAACTACCTTCTCCAGACGTCCTTCTACTAAAGAACTACCTTCTCCTCCAGACGTCCTTCTACTCAAGAACTATCTTTTCCTCCAGACGTCCTTCAACTCAAGAACTACCTTCTCCTCCAGGCGTCCTTCTACTCAAGAACTACCTACTCCTCCAATCATCCTTCAATTCAAGAACTACCTTCTCCTCCAGACGTCCTTCAACTCAAGAACTACCTTCTCCTCCAAATGTCCTTCTACTCAAGAACTACCTTCTCCAGACGTCCTTCTACTAAAGAACTACCTTCTCCTCCAGAGGTCCTTCTACTCAAGAACTATCTTTTCCTCCAGACGTCCTTCAACTCAAGAACTACCTTCTCCTCCAGGTGTCCTTCTACTCAAGAACTACCTACTCCTCCAATCATCCTTCAATTCAAGAACTACCTTCTCCTCCAGACGTCCTTCAACTCAAGAACTACGATCTCCTCCAGATGTCTTTCCACTCAAGAACTACCTTCTCCTCCAGACGTCCTTCTACTCAAGTACTACCTTGTCCTCCAATCATCCTTCAATTCAAGAACTACCTTCTCCTCCAGATTCTCTTCTACTCAAGAACTGCCTTCTCCTCCAAATGTCCTTCTACTAAAGAACTACCTTTACCTCAAGACACTCTTCTATTGAAGAACTATCTTCTGTACATGTTATAGGTTGGAATAAAAAAGTTTTGCTTCATTTGCTGGTGTGCTGAGTCAGAGCTTGGCGCTGGGAGATCACCAGGGTTCCTCCGTGTCTGCAACTGAGAACCGCAAGTGATTTTTATTTGCACTTAAAAAAGCATGAGTAAGACGGAGACGTGGGTGGGAACGTGTGGACAAGGCTGAAGTGCGTGTAGACTAGCGTGGAAGTGTGAATGGAACAGTGTAGATGTGTGTCATGAGCTTTGAGGGAGCTTGTAGAAGAGAAACCTGTGAGAACGTGTGAAAATCTGGGATGTGAGAGAACGTATGTACGCATGTGAGTGAATGTGCTGTGCGTGCAGTGTCCCGAGCGCGTGGGTACGATATCAGCGTTACTGTTCCATTCCTCTCCGAGCTCTTCAGCCTGAAAATAACAGCACAACATGACCTCCTGACAGCTGCTGGACTCGTTTTCTGCGTCTGCCTCTCGTCAATACGCTCGGCGGAGTAGAAGCACGACCGAATCTGCATAGTCAAATCACCCTCTGATTTATTTCAGAGGGCCTTTGGCTGATGTGAGCCCGAGGCTGGATCTCCATCGCGCTCTCAGGGGAAATAGCTGGAAATCCGGCGCAGGTTGAAAAAACAAGCGCTCCTGAGTGTCTGCCCTGCTATTGTGTTGGGGTCAGCCAGTCGTTTAACCCGCCTGAGCTGAGCACTGCGGGGTCACAGGGCTTCAGATGAGATTCCTCCCACTGCTAAATACAAACGCTGCCTGCATTCTTCTGCTAACCGGGCAGAACCGATACTGCCGTCCACCCAGAAGATCTCCCGCCAGACTCAACCACTTCAGAGGCCTACAGTAAACAAGCCCACCCGAACTTTCTGGCTTCTCTGTATCCGCATGGGATGAAGTTATTATTGATTTAATATTTATTTATTCATTTATATATTATTTAATCACTTAAATGACTCATGTTGTTTCGTTTTTTAGATTTATTTGATTGATTTTGTATTTATTTTACTTCATTAATTCACTTATTGTATTTATTAATTTACTAATGAACAAGTTTATCCTGCTTTATTTCTCTTCATTCATTTTTCAAATGTATTTATTTATTTATTCATTTATTTATATTCATTTACTCAGCAAACTATTTTTATTTTAGTTTGTTTTTACCGTTACATTTTATTTATGGGAATCCACTGATCTTATGTATTGATTTATTTATTTATCAACAAATTGATGCATTTACTTTTTCCATTAAGTCTTATCAATACGTGTTTATAGTCCATTTATTCATATTTTAATTGCTGATTTTAATTATTTTGTTTTCTTTTATGCTTCTTTTACTTGATGTATTTACTAGAAAACAAGAATTTAGTTTATCTGTTTTTTCATTAATGTTTTTTATTTCTCATCATTTACTTTTCAAATGTATTTATATACTTGTTTATTTATTTACTCTGTAAATTACTTAAATTATTATTTTATTTTATTTTGCTGTTACTTTTACTTATTTAATATATGGTCATCCTCTGATTTTATGTATCTATTTATTTTTTGTCAACAAATCAGTTCATTTGCTTTTTTTAAGTTTTATTTTATGAATAAGTGTTTTTATTCAATTTATCCATTTTTTATTTATTCTTTACTGAATAAATTTTTTAATTGCTGATTTTCTTTTGTTTTCTTTCTGTTTTACTTTGTTTATTTACTTCAACAATGTATTTGCTTCTTTCTTTTTACACTGAATTATTTATTTTTCTAATTTTCTTCAATTACATCTCATAATTTTATTATTTATTTTACGCTTCCATTCGTTTTTTAATTATTTATTATTTGAATGTAATCACGGTGCGCTACTGCCATCTAGTGGTTGAATGGAGAAGTCTCCCCTCCCTCTCTAATCTCTTCTATCGAGGAACATTCATATACGGTACATTCTTAACAGCCGGATAATGGGCCGCGTGCACGCGCGCTCGTGCTTGCCGGCCACGTCGCCTCGCCTCATTTTGCGCGTGGACTGCGTGTGGAGAGCGACACGCGGTGATTGATGGTGCCTTCATTCTCCAGCGCCGCTCAGACACAGCTCATTATAACGCTGTGCGCATGCGCAGAAACAACACACTGTCCTACAGGTTCAGGCATCAAAACTTACAGACCTTAGTTGTAATTACAGCGTATCGGCTGCCTGTCCAAAAGTATCCGGACAGCTTTCTAACGAGGGATTACATTATGGTGCCCAGTGCTCATACAGTTCTACACAACTGGTATGAATGCGGTGACCAGAAGCCTCAATATCTCTACGATTCTCTGTACACATTATTACTCTGTTCTTTAATGATCAGGACCCCCACAGGACCACCACAGAGCAAATACTATTAGGGAGGTGGGTCATTCTTAGCACTGCACTGACACTGAGGTGGTGGTTGTGTGTTAGTGTGTGTTGTGCTGGTGTGAGTGGATCAGACACAGCAGTGCTGCTGCTGGAGTGTGTAAACACTGTGTCCACTCACTGTCCACTCTATTAGACACTCCTACTACTTGCTGGTCCACCTTGTAGATGTAAAGTCAGAGACAGTAGCTCATCTGCTGCACAGTTTGTGTTCCTCTAGTTCTTCATCAGTGGACACAGGACGCCGCCCACAGGACACTGCTGTCTGGATAGTTTTGATTGGTGGACGATTCTCAGTCCAGCAGTGATACCCTAAATGGGCTGTTGCTTGGGCAACAAGACGCTTTTGTACGAAGACGTTAACATGGTCATAAATCTGCTTCAATCTCAATAATAATATAGAAACAGTGCAGAATTTCAAATATTACATCTTTTATTTGTTGTAAATGTAAACAATTGTTGTTTATTTACAGATTTAAATGTACACAAACATAGACGTTTAAGGGGCATCAGATGTTTGGACAGGCCCTTTTAGCCCTGAGCTGGCTGAATGACCCTTTTGATTATTCTGGGTCTGTAATGATGTATTTAAGCACTGCACTAGTCGTAATGCTGCTGTAATCAGTGTATTGTGTGCTCTCAGCCACACAGCCTGTGGTTTAGCTTCCATATACTGTGTTCATACCAGTTCTGCGTCCATAGGGGGCAACGCTGTGCATGTGTGTCTGTAGTCATGATCCACTCAGAGCTGGTAGAGAGAGACAGCATCATCAGAAACCTGAGAACTACAGTCAGTCCTACATCCATTAGAAAGGATAAACTGAGGTGTGATTATATCAGAGTCTTCCATCCATCCACTATCTTCCACTTCATCCCACTAGTCGGGGTCACTGGGGGGCTGGAGCCAATCCCAGTGTCATCATCACATGGCCAACACACACACTCACACCTGCGAGCAGGTAAGACTGAGGATCCTAACATGCATGTGTTTAGACTGTGGGAGGAAACCGGAGTACCCGGAGGAACCCACTCAAACACAGAGAGACCATAAACACTCCACACAGAACCACCCACTGCCATACACCACCATACTAACCACTACACCACCGTACTAACCACTACACCACCGTACTAACCACTACACCACCATACTAACCACTACACCACCATACTAACCACTACACCACCATACTAACCACTACACCACCGTACTAACCACTACACCACCGTACTGACCACTACACCACCATACTAACCACTACACCACCGTACTAACCACTACACCACCATACTAACCACTACACCACCGTACTAACCACTACACCACCATACTAACCACTACACCACCATACTAACCACTACACCACCATACTAACCACTACACCACCATACTAACCACTACACCACCATACTAACCACTACACCACCTTACTAACCACTACACCACCATACTAACTACTACACCACCTTACTAACCACTACACCACCTTACTAACCACTACACCACCGTACTAACCACTACACCACCATACTAACTACTACACCACCGTACTAACCACTACACCACCTTACTAACCACTACACCGCCGTACTAACCACTACACCACCTTACTAACCACTACACCACCTTACTAACCACTACACCACCGTACTAACCACTACACCACCATACTAACCACTACACCACCGTACTAACCACTACACCACCATACTAACCACTACACCACCATACTAACCACTACACCACCATACTAACCACTACACCACCATACTAACTACTACACCACCTTACTAACCACTACACCACCGTACTAACCACTACACCACCATACTAACTACTACACCACCGTACTGACCACTACACCACCATACTAACCACTACACCACCGTACTAACCACTACACCACCTTACTAACCACTACACCACCGTACTAACCACTACACCACCATACTAACTACTACACCACCGTACTGACCACTACACCACCATACTAACCACTACACCACCATACTAACCACTACACCACCGTACTAACCATTACACCACCATACTAACTACTACACCACCGTACTAACCACTACACCACCATACTGACCACTACACCACCATACTGACCACTACACCACCATACTAACCACTACACCACCGTACTAACCACTACACCACCATACTAACTACTACACCACCGTACTAACCACTACACCACCTTACTAACCACTACACCACCGTACTAACCACTACACCACCATACTAACCACTACACCACCATACTAACCACTACACCACCGTACTAACCACTACACCACCTTACTAACCACTACACCACCGTACTAACCACTACACCACCATACTAACTACTACACCACCGTACTGACCACTACACCACCATACTAACCACTACACCACCGTACTAACCACTACACCACCTTACTAACTACTACACCACCATACTAACCACTACACCACCATACTAACCACTACACCACCGTACTAACCACTACACCACCGTACTAACCACTACACCACCATACTAACCACTACACCACTATACTAACCATTACACCACCATACTAACCACTACACCACCATACTAACCACTAC
Organism: Megaleporinus macrocephalus; assembly: GCA_021613375.1. Lineage (NCBI taxonomy): Eukaryota > Metazoa > Chordata > Actinopteri > Characiformes > Anostomidae > Megaleporinus > Megaleporinus macrocephalus. The sequence continues at coordinate 2,498,432 of CM038704.1, read as the reverse complement.
ACCACCATACTAACCACTACACCACCGTACTAACCACTACACCACTATACTAACCATTACACCACCATACTAACCACTACACCACCGTACTAACCACTACACCACCGTACTAACCACTACACCATCGACTAACCACTACACCACTATACTAACCATTACACCACCATACTAACCACTACACCACCATACTAACACTACACCACCGTACACCACGACCTCCTCCTTACGGCAGTAGTCAAGAGACAATCTGTACATTGAGCCCTTCAAGCTTCCAGTACAGCTCAGCTGGACCTGCCATCCTTCAAGAAGTATGGATGACAAGCAAGAAATCTCTTCTCTGTTCTGGAGCCCAGATGGTGAAAGGAACTTTCATTGGTTGTCTGAACAGCAGACTTTCGTGGCCTTCAAACACAGACTGAAGACCACCATCTCTTTGTGGAGCACTTATGAACACCATCTACTGTACTATTGAAATGATTTATTTTGAATTTGTGCAGCTGATGAAAATGATTGTGAGTATTCTTGGCAAGTTGATGGCTACGTCTCTCTGCTGCATGTGTCCATCTAGCAGAAATCTTCAGTTCCAGACCTTCAAACATCATTCCTGTTCATTTTCAACTCACCAGGTTCAGCACCAAACCATGCTGATCCCAAACCTGAGAGACCAGAACGGAGGCCCCTGGCCTGTAGGCTAATCTCAGAAGCGACTCAAGGTCTACAGCTCTTCAGAGCTCAGTCACACTGTCAGTGAGACTATATTGGATCTGGACATTTCTCACATAAATCCTGATGAACTCGAACGAGACTGATGGATCGCTAAGTCAGCAGGATAAGTATAGTCCTGGCGTCACTTGCTCGCAGGGGTATCTCCTTTTAAAACCGAGCTGTATTTATAGACTGACTGAATAATTCATCACCAAGTTGGAAAAGGCTTAAGGCTAGTGAGAGCGGAGGCCGGGAATGTTACAGATGGAGCTATTAGAGCAGAACACGGACCTCTATAAAAGAAATCGCCAGACTTTGATCAGTACTATTACTACTGTAAAGCCCTGAGTGTGTTTGAGTAATATATATATATATATATATATATATATATATATATATATATATATATATATATATATATATCATGACCACAGGTGTATAAAACCAGCACCTAGTCCTGCAGACTGCTTCTACATACATTAGTAAAGAATGTGTCGCTCTCAGGAACTCCAGTGTGGTACCGTGATAGGACACCACCTGTGCAACAAGTCCAGTGGTGAAGTTTCCTCACTACTAAATATTCCACAGTGGATTGTCAGTGGTGTTCTAACAAAGTGGAAGTGATTGAGAACGACCGCAACTCTGCCACCAAGTGGTAGAACACGTACAATGACAGAGCGGGTCAGCGGATGCTGAGGAGCATAGTGCACAGAGCTCACCAACTTTCTACAGAGTCAATCACTACAGACCTCCAAACTTCATGTGGTCTTCAGATCAGCTCAAGAACATAGTATAGAGAGCTTCATGGAATGGGTCTCCATGGCCGAGCAGCTGCATCCAAGCCTTACATCACCAAACGCAATGCAGAGCGTCAGATGCAGTGCAGTAAAGCACGCCACCACTGGACTCTAGAGCAGTGGCGACGTGTTCTCTGGAGTGACCAATCACGCTTCTCTGTTTGGCAATCCGATGGACGAGTCTGGGTTTGGCGGTTGCTAGGGGAAAGGTACTTGTCTAACTGCATTGTGTCGAGTGTAAAGTTTGGTGGAGGGGGGATCATGGTGTGGACTTGTTTTTCAGGAGGTGGGCTCAGACCCTCAGTTCCAGTAAAAGGAACGCTTAATGCTTTAGCAGACCAAGAGACTCTGGACAGTTTCTGTTCTATAAAGACATGGAGGAGTCCTAACCTCAACCTGATACAACAACTTTGGGATGAATTAGAGTGGAGACTGTGAGCTAGGCCTTCTCGTCCAACATCAGTGTCTGACCTCACTAATGTGCTTCTGGAAGAATTAAATTTCAAACAATCCCATAAACACACTCCTTAATCGTGTGGAGAGCCTTCACAGAAGAGCTGAAGCTGTTATAGCTGCAAAGGTTGGGCTGACATCATATTAAACCCTATGTATTAAGAATGGGACGTCACTCCAGTTCATATTCGTGTGAAGGCAGACAAGTGAATACTTTTGGCAATATAGTGTAGCTTGAAAAAACTTCTGGTTCCATCGACTTACATTACATTACACTTACATGGAAAGCAACAATATTTCTGGTACTCTCCTCTGTTTCCACACATGCTGGTAGTAGAGTGACTCGAGCTCCGGGATTTTAATTAAGGCACTGTCAAAGACCCACCATTAGCAGAAGTCAGTCTGTCCAATATTTACACTGCTAGATGTGCCCTAGACAACTGTAAGTACTATGTTTAAGAAATAGAAGAGCCTTGTAAGTGGAATAGATGGCTGAGGCAGATCTTCTTCCAGTATATTCCTAACCTTCATCATCACATGGATTAAAGAGAACTAAAACAAGAGATAAAGGAGGTGTTAAGGATTGTTTGTTTATAGAAATCTGGTTCTATTGATTTACATTGAAAGTAAAGACTCTCCTGTAAAGTTGCCATTTTGGAGAGCAGAGACAGCAACAGTATTTCTGCTACTGCGCTCTGTTTTCTCACACGCTCAGACTTTCTGAAAGTAAATATATTCACAGAAATGAGGTTATTATATGTCACTTTATCTTCCTGAGCAACCTGCATGATGTTGGAAGGAGTAAATGTCATTGAAATGGGTGTAAACTGCACTTCACGATGAGCACCAGGCAATTGGAAAGTCAGTAAATGTCACATGAATATTCAGCCGTCTCCTCTGCACAGCTATGCCGGAGCTGGACAACAACAGCTGTGCTCTTACATCTTCATTCTAATCCAACCACATCGACATAATTATGTAAATATGGTAATTGGGCATCTGTTGCCTGAAGTCATGTCTCTCTCTCTCTCTCCCTCTCTCTACTTGTCTGTTCTTAGTCTCTCCCCCTATTTGCTGTCTCGCTGGGATTTAAGACGGCTGCCTAATGAACACAGAACATACGCCAGTGAGATGAAAGAGGGTGAAGATGGTCATGCTCCATAAATTACTGTGATTTCTGTAATATTAAAAATATATGGAAGCAAGAGCTGATGTGATTACGGCGCTGAGGTATAATTTAAGGTGACGTGATCCAAAACTGGAACATGTGACATTGTTTTTTAGTCATATCTGTAGAAACAGAACACATATACAGCCACTTTATTAGGTATACCCATATGTATCTCCACTCACTGTCCACTGTATCAGCTCCACTGACCATACAGGAGCTCCACTTACAGACTGTAGTTCATCTGATTCTCTGTATACTTTATTACTCTGTTCTTTAATGATCAGGACCCCCACAGGACCACCACAGAGCAGATACTATTAGGGAGGTGGATCATTCTCAGCACTGCAGTGACACCGACGTTAGTGTGTGTTGTGCTGGTGTGAGTGGATCAGACACAGCAGTCTTGCTCTTGCTTCCATATAATTTTAATTTTGACTGCTGGACTGAGAATCATCCACCAACCAAAACTATCCAGCCAACAGTGTCAAGTGACCACCGATGAAGAAGAAAGTAGGAGTGTCTAATGGAGTGGACAGTAAGTGTCTAATAGAGTGGACAGTACGTGTCTAATGGAGTGGACAGTGTGCTATTATTGTTAAATGAGAAATTATTAGAAATAAATGGGCTTCATCCAACTTATGTTATGCTGAAGCAAACATGCCATGCTGGAATAACATAGCAACCACAAACTTCACACACACTAGTTGCCCAGTTGGGGAATCAAACCCAGACCCTTCTTGGTATGAGGGGACAGCAGTTTTAATCGAATTCAAATGCAAATTTGAAAATTTGAATTAAATTAATGAAAGGCAATTCAAAGATATATTTATATGTATTTGAATGAACAAGATTAACATGGAAATTTAAATCGTTGCTGTCCAAATAAAACACATATATCAATTTTTGTTGATTTTTTTTATTTTTCTGTATTATTTAAACTCAACAGCTGTTTACATTGTGTAAAAACTGCCTGGTAAATGGACCAATAGTAATGCTCTAACATCACCTCTGGTTCCATTGACTTCCATTGAATGTAAAGACAATATTATCAACAATATCAGCAGTGTTGCCTCATTTAAGGTGGAACGGCAAAACTCAAATGAGAAGACTGCAAGTAAGAGGCCGACTTCAGCTTCATAGTTTCAATGCTGGTAGTATTATTGATAAAGGGATGTAAGCTCTCATATCATCTTCTCCAAGCATCTAAATCAGCACCCAAACCACCAAAGTACTCATATGTCCTCTTAAATCAGGCCCCACTCTAGAGAAAAGTCCATACCTATGTCCCACCCAGAGTGTTTGATTGACAGGAGGCCCTTCAGAAAGTGCAAATCATTGCTGTCCAAAAAAGAAATCTCCAAACAGTAACTTCACAGCAGAGGACAAAAACTGGCCTCACTTTTAATGTAAGTCAATCGAACCAGAATTATTCCCAAGCTATTTTAGAGCATTTCCATTGGTCTGTTCATGTTGAAATTTGTAAACAATGAGAACGGCAACTGCTGCGTTCAATCAATCAATCAATCAACCTTTATTTTCACTCGGAAATACATTGAGGGAAACCCTCATTTACAATGTCACCAAGCATTACAATTATTAAACAAAAAGGGATTGAAAATAAATTAAAATGTATAAGAAACAATAGGAACAGAGACAAAATTAGGTAAGATAAATCGTAAAATCAGGAATAAGATAAAGAGAAAAATAAGTCAATAAAGTAAATATAAATATAGTAGTAAAACATATAATAGTAAAGTAAATGATAAAAAAGTAATAATAAAATAATAATATTAATAATAATCAACAATCAAAAAATCTCGTTTAAATGACATGGAAAAAAAAAAAAAAAAAAAGAGATACATCTTTTTCTTGAAACATAACCATGTTCATAGTTCACCAACAGCAACACTAACAGTCCAGATTTTTAAGATCCAGCAGTCACATTGGAGTTCTTCTCATTTCCACAAAGGAAAAAATCCAGCATCATACATCTATTAATATTGCTTCTTCACCAGATACGATCCTTTAAAGATTAAAAGTCTTTGAAGTGTTTCGTTTTCCTCAAGCCTAAAGCTTTTTAGCTTATGTAAAGTGAGAGACTGGAGAGGTAGAGTTGATGTCAGGTAAGCGTTCACCGGAATACTCTCTTGTGGCTCTGCTATAAATCTTTAAACCCCCTCTTAAGCTGGACGACCTCCCATTTCCCTCTTTGAGAGCATCTCGTCTCCCTCTTACGGAGGAGCCGTCAGTCTGCAGAGATAAACTGTCCTTTTGATCTTCTTATCTGTAGCCTAAGACCTGAGATAGACTTCCAGACACGGGAGATTAGACTCGCGCTCCATATGTTTACCTGCAACAGTGAGGACTTCATGTGTCTAAATAAAAAAGAGTGAGATTTGAAGTTGTGCATGTGATGTTCAGTGGAATAATAGTAAACAAACTTCAGGACTGAACTCGCACTTCAATCAATCAATCAACATTTATTGATATAGCGCTTTTTACGACCAGTGTTGTCTCAAAGCAGCTTTACAGAAAAGCAGTAAAAAATAGAGAAAAAAAGGAAGAAAAAAGAGTCCACGCGTAAACATATAAACGCATGAAAGGGTATCTGGGTCCAAGCCCCCCCTAGAGCAAGCCAGAGGTGACAGTGGCGGGAGAACTCCCTTGAGAGGAACCCATCCTCCTCTGGTCCACCACAGATAGAGAGAGAAGGACTGTCTTCTTCTGATCGACCCCTGATAGAGAGAGAGAGACCGTCCTCTTCTGGTCAACCCCGGATAGAGAGAGAAGGACTGTCTTCTTCTGATCGACCCCTGATAGAGAGAGAGAGACCGTCCTCTTCTGGTCAACCCCGGATAGAGAGAGAAGGACTGTCCTCTTCTGGTCGACCCCCGATAGAGAGAAAGAGACCATCCTCTTCTGGTCAACCCCAGATAGAGAGAGAAGGACTGTCCTCTTCTGATCAACCCCTGATAGAGAGAGAGAGACCGTCCTCTTCTGGTCAACCCCGGATAGAGAGAGAAGGACTGTCCTCTTCTGGTCGACCCCTGATAGAGAGAGAGAGAGACCGTCCTCTTCTGATCAATCCTGGATAGAGAGAGAAGGACTGTCCTCTTCTGGTCGACCCCCGATAGAGAGAAAGAGACCATCCTCTTCTGGTCAACCCCGGATAGAGAGAGAAGGACTGTCCTCTTCTGGTCGACCCCTGATAGAGAGAGAGAGAGACCGTCCTCTTCTGATCAATCCTGGATAGAGAGAGAAGGACTGTCCTCTTCTGGTCGACCCCTGATAGAGAGAGAGACCGTCCTCCTCTGGTCGACCCGGATAGAGAGAGAAAGACTGTCCTCCTCTGGTCGACCCGGATAGAGAGAGAAGGACTGTCCTCCTCTGGTCGACCCGGATAGAGAGAGAAGGACTGTCCTCTTCTGGTCGACCCCTGATAGAGAGAGAGAGAGCATCCTCCTCCGGTCGACCCTTGATAGAGAGAGAAGGACAGAGCTGATGTGATTATATGATGTGTCTTCTAGCAGCTCTGGTGAAATTCTGTGTGGATGGAGCTCAGGTGATTTTCAGCATTTTCGGTGACTTCTAGCAGCTCTGGTGACTTCCAGCATCTTTGCTGACTTCAAGCAGCTCTGGTGAACTGTGTGGATGGAGCTCTGGTCACTTCTAGCAGCTCTAGTCACTTCTAGCAGCTCTGGTCACTTCTAGCAGCTCTGTTGATTTCTGTGTGGATGGGGCTCTGGTGATTTCTAGCAGCTCTGGTGAACTGTGTGGACAGTGCTCTGGTGACTTCTGTGTGGATGGAGCTCTGGTATCTCCTAGCATCTTTGGTGACTTCTAGCAGCTCTGGTGCACTGTGTGGATGGAGCTCTGGTCACTTCTAGCAGCTCTAGTGACTTCTGTGTGGATGGAGCTCTGGTGACTTCCAGCATTTTTGGTGACTTCTAGCAGCTCTAGTGACTTCCAGCATATTTGGTGACTTCTAGCAGCTCTGGTGACTTCTGTGTGCATGGAGCTCTGGTGACTTCTAGCAGCTCTGGTGAAATTCTGTGAGGATGGAGCTCTGTTAACTTCTAGCATCTTTGGTGACTTCTAACAGCTCTGGTGAACTGTGTGGATGGAACTCTGGTGACTTTTAGCAGCTTTTGTGACTTTTAGCAGCTCTTGTGACTTCTGTGTGGAGGGAGCTCTGGTGACCTCTATGTGGATGGAGCTCTTCTTATGTTTTGTGTACTGGTGATGTTGGTGTTTGGTACATATCTGCTCTCTTTATTCATTAACACCATCATTTTTATCTGTGTGTCCGAACTGGTCTGATCTGTGATACTCCGCCTTGTAGTAATGTACATGTCATCACTACTGAAACCAAAGCTTGTATCCTCCAGAAAAGGTTTACTTAACAGGAGAAGGAAAGAAAATCTGAACTTCAGTGGAATTTATTAACGGCATCATTTTAATTGTCATGAAATTTACACACGATTTCAAACTTCAAGCTAAACATAGAAAAAAGCTGGAGATACAGTGAGGTTATCTAATGTGTCCTGATTGGATTGGATCTTCTCTGCTGGTAAGGTAGGTTTGAGTTTTCAATTTACTTTTGGATTAGACTGCTTGCTACCAGGTTGTTTTGCTGATTCTAGAGCTAATTGCTATTACTAGTTTCAGGTGTGGTTTCAGCTTAGCCCAAGATGTGAACTGCTGGGAGTGGCCTTATTAGCCACTAGGCAGATATGTTGAGGGGGTGTCTGTAGCGGTCTACAGCGACTGAAGTGACTAGGTGGGTTTATTTTTTCCTGTTCCATTCCAACACAGAGGCTAAGTATCTTCTTAATCTCATTCTACTCCTTCACCTTCGAGTTACTACTCTGCTGCTCTCTGAACATGTGTTTTTCAATACCTATTCTTTCAACCCACAGAGCCAGAAGATCCCATCTTCACCACAGGATCAATGCCCCTAGGTCGTCACATTCTCAGACCAGGGTGCTGGGTGGACTCTGGACTGGATCTGCAGTTCGGAAAGCTGACTTCATCTCAGCCTTAGCATCTCATCGTGGCTTTGACTGAGACTTGGATCACCCCTGAGAACTCTGCGACTCCAGCAGCCCTAGTCTCTGCAGTCATCATGTCTCGAACCGCTGCTGTCATCCTTCAACCAGA
>CM038704.1:2377646-2485146 GCA_021613375.1 Megaleporinus macrocephalus | reverse complement strand
CAAAATGTGTTCAGTGTTAATGGAGCTTTCACAGATGTGCAGGTTACCCACTAATATCTCCGCCCCCATGCTAATTACCCCACCCCGTACCATGATAGGCACTGGATTTAGAACGTTACGCTGGTAACAATCTGCAAGCTTTCTTTCTTCTTCTGCCTGAAGTTGAAGCCTCATCCATTATTTCTGTAAACCATCTAAAGGGTCGACTTGTCTGTCCACAAAACATGTTTCCACTAAACATCAGTCCATTCAGATGAGCTGGACTCCAGAGGGGTCAGCACTCTTCCTGGACATATGATCTCCACTTTGTATAGTTCAGTCTTAACCTGCATTTGTGAAAGCAGTGATGGTGTTTATTGATAAAGGGTTTCCAATATATAGTCCAGTTCAGTGATATCCATAGCTGAAACATGCTTTTAACCCTTTGTTGCACAAGATAAGCAAAACCCTTCTAATGCACAACATAATTCCTATGTTACTGTATGTACTGCTGAGTGTCTCTGGTAAATCTATTGAAGTCGGTTTATTTCAGTATTTAATGTTTCAAATTTTAATGAAATATCTTGTTTTTGATCTTAAAACATTCTATTCATTAAAAAAAAATTTTTTTTTCCAAAAACACTTTCTAAAAGTGATGAACTGCGAGCTTGTTCATCTGTAGATGTTTTTAAAACTAGACTTAAAACTTTTTAAACTAGCATATAGATGAGATGATTTTATGTTTCACTTTTATTTTTAATTTTCAATGTATTTCTTTTTACTCTTATAACTTGTGTGCCTCCATCTATTGTACAGTGTCATTGGGTTATTAATTCTTATTTTTTTACATGGAAGCTTAAATGATGAAATTAATTTATTGCAAAGATCAAGAAAATAAAAATCTCAGTCTGTTTGTTTTTGAACCAGGTTGTGCATCAAAGGGTTAACGTATTGGTTTTAATGCAGTGTTTTTTTAATACAGTGCTGTCCCAAAGGTAGATGTGGTTTCAGCCTTTGCCTTTACACACAGAGCTCCAGATTCTTTTGATGATATTCTTTATTATAGAGGGTGAAATACCTGAAATTCTGCAATCCCTGGCTGAGAAATATTTTTTAACTGCTGGAATTTTTTGTGGATGCATTTTTGGCAAAGTGGCCCATCTTCAGTCATGGATGCTTCATTTCTTCATTTTTTATATTTATATTATGTTTTTTATCCTAGTTCCTAGTCTTTAAATGTGTATGTACAATGAAGCTGATGAAATATAACATTGCATATCATCGCTATCCAATGAAAAACATGCGTCTCCATTTTTATTTTTCCATCATTTATATACACCAGCTGGCATTTATATCGTGTGAGAATTTCATGACGAATGGACCAATAGAAATGCTCCTAAGTAGCTTGGAAAAAAGTCTGGTTCCATTGACTTACATTCAAAGTAAAGACAGTTTTTGGCCTCTCCTGTAAAGTTGCTGTTTTGGAGGTGTTTGTGTTTCCTTAGACAGACAGGGACATACTATCATTGTATTGTTTTACTGTTTTTATTTTCACTGCAGGCCAAAATAGATTAATAAACACTGCTTTCTGAGTTTATTTGCATTTTATCTGGAACTGGGTTTGCAAACGAAGCTCTCTCTGAAGCTGAAGAGCTGGTTTCTGGTCTGGGAATATTCTCTGTCCAAACAAATAATCTTTTTTTTTCAGTTTTGTGAACTGCCTACTTATCAAGCAGTGAGAGCTTTGGCTGTCCCACCTGCAGGCAGCTCCTCGTTTCTCCTAAACCGCCCCATTTCTGAGAGCATCAGCCTGAGTCTTGTCAGGAGGCGACGGAGGGGGAGGGCTTAAATACTTCCTCACATCAGACTCACGGAGCGGCGCTCTGTATAACACAGCCTGGCACTCTGCAGTTCATCAGAGAGAGAGAGAGAGAGAGAGAGAGAGAGAGAGGGAGAGAGAGGTTTAACGTATCCTGCTGTGACCTGAAACAGTCCCAAAATAAAGAACAGTTTTTCCTTCCAGGACAGATTCATCAGAAGGCGAAATGACAGGTGTCTGGAACTCTGGATCCTCACAGCTCAGAGAGAAGGGGGTGTAGTGGCGGGGGTTGTGGGGGGACGGGGGGATTTCATGATGAAGGTTCTTCCCAGAGTGAGTTTACACTCACTTTCCTGCACCTTGCAAGTCTGTAAACCCCACCAGGCCGTCTAAACACGAAGACTGCATCTTAAAAAGCCCACATCACGTACATCCCTGACTTCCTTACATTTTTTTTAAGACTTTAAAGACTTTATGATGTCACAAAAACATGTAATGTTTGTAATTTTATTAATTTAATACTAATAATCATATTTAATCTCAAAACACAGTTTTTCTCATACTGTACATCTGTATTCAACCTCTCAGTCAGTTAGAGTCAGAGTCCGACACCTGAAATCAGGTAGACCAACCTTATAGATCCACCTTCACAAGCTGAACCGGAGCAGGACGTTTCTCACAGCGGTCAGTTTGTACTGCTTTAGCTCTCTGTGTGTGGTGTGAGGATGTGTTACGCCCTCTAGGGGTAGGACGCAACAAATATTTCAAGTGAGTGCCCACTCAGCACATACAACTCAAAATAATGAAATATGATTTTTATTGCTCTTAACTAAAACTTTTGTCCATTTTCCAGCTTCAAAACATCATAAGAAACAAAAGAAAACAGGATTCAGTGACTTCAGGGTGACCCCAGGCCAAAACAACAAAGAAAAGAAAAAAAACAAAGAAAGAAAATAAAATACAAAACACAAAAACAGAGGCAAAAGGTGTCAACAAAAAAAGGCAGGTCACCCCTACAAATCCTGAGCTCTAAACATTAGAATAAACAAACCCCAAAAAAGAAACAAGTTTGGTGTGTGCTGGTGGGCGTTCACTGGAGCATGTGTCGGCTCAGACAGGAGAAACAAGGTGAAGCTCTCTTGGACTCCAGACAAAGAGGCTTTTTAAATCTTCCGCCAATAAATCCAGCCAATAGAATGTGAGCATGGGCGGAGCAACAAGCAGCAAACCTAGGGACAGACCAAAAAAACAGATTTCAAGGGACATAACAGGATGAGCCAATCTTGCCAGTAGGTGGGCAATAAGAAGTGTGTTATGAGATGATGTCACCTTGTAACAGAGGAAAGGGGTGGAATTCCAACGAGGCATTTCAGTCACCTGAGAAATAGAGGTTTCTGTAGGAGGAATGCTCTGTTAGAGTGCCCGTGTCTTTAGGTCCCGCCTCCCAATGAGCACATTGTGCTTTGATTGGTCAGCTCGCTCACTTTTTTCTTATTGGTCAACCGCCAGAGCAGCATCCTGGCTACGTGTCCCATCCTCCACACCGCTATTCAGGACACACTTTCAGGGCTGTTTGGTAAAAGGCTTCATACAGAATCACTCAAAGAACCATTTGCGCGCTCAAATGATTTTTTCCAGATTGAAGTGGTTCTTCAGACTTAATGGATCTAAGGCTGTGTCTCAAATCCTACTGAGCTCCTACATAGGCAGCATTGTACGTCATAGTATGCGCTCCCGACATGTAGACTGTCCCAATTCTTACATACCTTAAACATGCTGTCTACTGAGGAACCTTATTTAGACCTGATTTTAAAGAAGCATCGAACGCTTCATCAGCTGCTAAGACAATCCCATGATGCACCCCAGGCTAATCTAGGAGCAGTGAAGTGGTTTTAAAATGTGAGTTATTTTGATTCTCTGGAGTTTTAATGTGTTTCTGCTCATATAATCACACAAAACAGTATTTTATTATCAACTCTGTAACGAGTCCTTCACCATTTACACTTTATACTCCAGACATTAGCATTTATGCTAGCAGATTTTTTAGCCTCGGGCTATTGTTTTGAATGCCGGCCGGTAGCTTAGCAACCAGCTAACCCACCGGTGGCGTGCTGCAGTGGGCGGGAACAAGTCGTGACGCAGTCTCTCTCTAACTAGAGCGTCTCAGTAATCTGTTTTATGAGGAGAGATGAGGAGAGAACGCTGCTACTTACACAGCTGCTACCTAGACAGCCTACTTAGACACTCACTAGGATTTGAGACAGAACCAATATGGCATCGAAAGGTTTATCTATTGTTGTGATGTCAAGCTGGTACTTGTAGAAGCCAGTCTGAGACTCTTACACTCTCGTTTTCTCTTCTTCACTTACTCTTACAACGTCACTGCTGTGATGTCCATGCTGGGAATACTGAGGTAGCTTCTTCTTATAGCTACAGTCATCGTTGGTACTTGTGTTCTTGATTATTGGAATACAGCTTGGGCAGTGGAAGCTAACTTTTTATAGCTGCTGAACACCCATAATTATTGGTGCAACGTGGTGCCATGAAGTGTTACTGAGTTCAGTTGCAGTGCTGTGCAAATGTTTTAGGCTCTTGTGGATATTATTATATTTTTACTCAGTAAAACACTTTATTATTAAATATGAATCAGTATTAATAGAGTAAGTAGAGCTTTTACACTTTATTATTAAATATGAATCAGTATTAATAGAGTAAGTAGAGCTTTTACATACATCAGTGTGTTTATTTAACCCTTTCCAAGCTTCTCCTAAACAACCCAGTATTATTTACAGTTCTAATCTAATACCTGCTTTGACTGCTCAGTACTTCATTAAGCTAAATCAAGATTTGCTGCTGAAGGACCTGAACACATTCATACAATGTCTGGGGCGTCCAGGAGAAATCTGGAACCTAACTTTGTTCTTCAAACTGGATCAAGATCTGATCTACTTCTCTCACAATAACATATTCATGTTACTTTGTATTGTATGTATGACTATTTACATCTGTTCTAATCAGATCTGGTGAACATACATTTATTGATCAGATAAATACTTGTACACTGGAGACTCAGACTCAGTACAGCAGTGTACATGTTGCTATAGCAGGCATTCCGGACCTGGAGTGGGAATAACAGAGACTGCAGGAATGACAGTGAGGCTGTAATTTAAGTTAAAATTGTAACATAATCCGATTCTACTCCTAATAACTGTGTAGGTCAGGAGTGTAGGCCCTGGAGCTCCACAGCTCTGCAGAGATTAATCTTCTTCTTCTTCTAACGCTCTGAATTAAGGCGGTTGACTTGACTGATGGGTACATTATGCAGTCCATTGGTGACCAGATGTCTGCTCCACTTTCAGAAGAAAGAAACAGGCCTCAAGCAGGACACAGAGCTTCTGCACGGTCTGAAACACAAACTTAGCGCTATCATAGCCTAAAATCTGGAAGACTAATAATTATAGAGTCTTACTAGTTACCTTTGGCGGCAAAACCATGATATGATTAACCTGAAGTAAGCCTTCACTTTAAAAACAAGGGTTAAATCACTCGGATAATGACAATAAAATCTTACAGACAGGATAGACGAGTTGCTAGTAGTTAGTTTGACACTGTTTTAATTAAAAAGAAGCCAGATCTGGACCAGGATAGCTGTGTGGACCACCGTGTTTATGCATGCTAATTGCAAATTTGATTTCTCAAAGGATTTACAGCGCTTGCTGATAGATTTTATCTCATTGGAGTCTTCTCTTAAAAATGGGACTAGTATTCTGTGATGTGGCAGAAAGGGTTTATCTGTAGTTTTTTCTTCATTAATTTAATAGAATTAGACCTATTTAGACATATTTAACTATTTTTCAGTTTTTCTAGAACAGATTTACATACCTCAGTTTTCCCAAAACATAATGTATTTCTCATACTATACTCTGTTTAAAACACTCCATTAGAGCTCCCCTGTCCCTAAGCCCGCCTCCTAATGACCCCAGTGTGCTCTGATTGGTCGGCTCACTCACTCTGTTATGATTGTGCAACCTTCAGAGCGTCATCCTGCTACAAGCTCCACCCCAACTCTGCTGTGCCTGTTCTGACATTGGCTCAGTTTGAGCCAGAGTCCGACACCTGAAAGTCAGGTAGGTCAAGTTAGTAGATCCACCTTTGCAAGCTGGACTGGAGCAGCATGTTTCAACATGGTCAGTTTGTAGTCCTTTAGCTCTCTGTGTGTTGCGTGGGGACGTGCTAAGCTTGCAGGTAGGCGGGCAATAAGAATTGTGTTACAAGGTGATGTCACCCTGTAACAGAGAAAAGGGCTGGAATTCCAACAAGGCATTTCAGGCAGCTGAGAAAAAGTGGTTTCTGTGGGAGAGAGTTTCACTCAGGCATGTAGTTTGAACCTGTTGAACCTATATATTCCTCTATCTTTGTAATAATATGGTGTAAATATTCACTGTATCTGTAGAATCTGCACTTTCTATTTCATCTTATTGTGAGATCCCGTGTGAGTCCCATCCAGAGATATGAGCCTATGAAAAGGGTTGGGATCCATGACATCTGCCTATCATTGTGTATAATTGGTGGATTGAACTGACCAATGGACACTCATGAAATCACACCAGAAACCCTTTCATTCAGGGGTTTTATTAGAGATGCATGTGAAATGGATCACAGAGAGGACAGCAGAGAACATTTTGTTGTGAAACATATGGGCATCATTTTTGTATCTGAAGGTGAATGTAAGAAGGCAGAAAGGTTATAAAACTTTGGTTGTGTTTGAAATCACACCTTATTAACTGTTTAGTGCTCTATTCAGGGTGTCGGCCATATTGTAGTCAGTGGGGAACCGCCTACGCCCTCTCAGAGGGCCTAAAATATTAACACATGCACACACACACACACACACATATATATATATATATATATATATATATATATATATATATATATATATATATATATATATATATATATATATGTATATATATATATAATTTTATTTTATCTACTTACAATTTGACAATCAACATCTAAACAAATATAAAAATATAGACAAATAAACTATTCAATTGTGTCTATTCAATCTGTGTTGGAGTGTGAGGGGTTAAGTGGAAGCCTGTGAGCCTGTGTCTCCCCCTATAAGGACTTGTGAAGGCCAGGGGGCTTAAGGGTCACGGTTCGCTACTGAATTTTCAGAGGACTATTAGATTCCCTATATAGTTCACTATATTGTTACCCACAATGCACTGTAAAACTAGTGGACAACTGATGTACACTACTTACAGGTTGACGCACCACAATGCACAGTGGTTTCTTTAGAAAGCTCCTCTTCTAAATTGCCTCTACTGTCTCCCTCACTGCTCCCCCATATAGAGTTCTACATAGAGCAGTCTATGTAGTGAACAAGGTAACGAGTGGACCATTTCAGACACGCCCTTTATTCTAGGCCTTCTGGAAGTTCTAGCTACGTCGCTGACTGTGAATATGGATCATAGTCTAAACAGGAATTGGTTTGTCGTTAGGAATGGAAAACAGAAGCGGCAGCTCTACAGCAGGACTCTCTACTAAAGAGTCACTGAAGCAGACGTGATCTTTATTGTATTGAGTTTGTTTATGTTATGAACTGAAGACCTAACACAGTCTAACAGTCACAGATCACCACTGGAAAACGAGCACGGATTCAATCAGAGTGAGGGGAATGTACAGCAGCATTTGATGATGTCAGCAACTGGCAGCGGAATGCAGAGTGAGTGGCTGTCGCATTTGTTTTGAATATTTCACACGATCGTCATCGTTCCTGGAGTGAGGGAGTGAGTGAGGGGGTGAGTGAGGGAGTGAGTGAGTGAGTGTGTGGTCAGTGATGTCACGCTGCCTCTGGCTGGCCTCTTTAACGAGGGGAGAG
The DNA here is from genome assembly GCA_021613375.1 of Megaleporinus macrocephalus. NCBI lineage: Eukaryota > Metazoa > Chordata > Actinopteri > Characiformes > Anostomidae > Megaleporinus > Megaleporinus macrocephalus. Next base: position 2,477,458 of record CM038704.1, on the reverse strand, counting down.
CCGTATGCTGCGTATCTGCCTGCAGGGCTTGTGGCACGAGTAAACAGATTGGATGGGGGTGGAGGATGATACACATACGTAGAGAGAGAGAGAGAGAGAGAGAGAGAGAGAGAGACAGAGAGAGAGAGACAGAGAGAGAGACAGAGAGAGAGAGAGACAGAGAGAGAGAGAGACAGAGAGAGAGACAGAGAGAGAGAGAGAGAGACAGAGAGAGAGAGACAGAGAGAGAGAGAGAGAGAGAGAGAGAGAGAGAGAGAGAGAGAGAGAGAGAGAGAGAGAGAGAGAGAGACAGAGAGAGAGAGAGAGAGCAAGAGAAGGAGAAAGAGTGTGTGCAAGAGATGGATAGACAGACCGACAATCAGGTTCGATAGTAGCTGACCTCATTAGCACTCAATCAGATCCTCACAGCAATGTTCAACATCAGTACCTGACCTCACTAACACTCAATCAAATCCTCACAGCAATGTTCAACATCAGTACCTGACCTCACTAACACTCAATCAAATTCTCACAACAATGTTCAACATCAGCACCTGACCTCACTAATACTCAATCAAATCCTCACAGCAATGTTCAACATCAGTACCTGACCTCACTAACACTCAATCAAATCCTCACAGCAATGTTCAACATCAGTACCTGACCTCACTAATACTCAATCAAATCCTAACAGCAATGTTTAACATGAGTACCTGACCTCACTAACACTCAATCAAATCCTCACAGCAATGTTTAATATGAGTACCTGACCTCACTAACACTCAATCAAATCCTCACAGCAATGTTTAACATGAGTACCTGACCTCACTAACACTCAATCAAATCCTCACAGCAATGTTTAATATGAGTACCTGACCTCACTAACACTAAGTGAAGTCTTTACAGTATCAGTACAGTGAATAGATGTGATTCTAGTGTAGGTTTTTTAAAGTTCTGCTTCTTTATTATGGTGTTAATATATAAATCTGGTTTATAATTATATTTATTAGTTTCAGCTCTTTGCTCTCACTCACTCCTTTAGATTTCTTATTCGCTTTGAAATGATTTACGCTGATGAGTATGTGACGAGCTTCGTTAGTTATGTGAAAGCCAAGGTCTTCCTGTGGACAAGGTCCTCCTGAAGCTACTCAGACTTTATTTGATCTTATCTCTTAAAGTAATCTTTCATTGGGAGAATGTTTCAGCGGAGAAGCGGTTATCAGAGTCGGCGGTCTCGCTGGAACAGATGGCGCGGGCGCAGATATTCTGCTGGGAGAGCCCGTTTAGGCTGCAGCGTATCAGAGTGGCTCGCAGAGCTTCTCCTCTTTATTTGGCTATTGAACTTTCTCCAGGGACGCGTTCATTTGGCTGCAGTCTGATGTGCATCTCGCTTTTATGCTCCCACATGCTCTTCACGTTCTGCTGGAGTCTCCCTGTGGATGCTCACTGTGAGTTCAGCTTCAGGCTCTGAGGACATGACTCATGTGTTTACAGGCATATTAATAATTCACCAACATTTATATAGGATAAATGGTGCGGCCTTCTGGGCCGACACGTTCCCTCTCCTCGCGCTTTCCTACCCGGAACGTTCTCAGGTTCTGCACCACTTAATAGTGCCTGTTTTCAAGAGGACCTCAAATCAGGGACTTCTCAGCCTCCCTATTCGGAATGCTGGTGGGATCTGAGGATGAATCACTCCCTCACTTCGGGGGCATTTGTTATTTGGAGAGGTGTCAAGCAGAGCTTGTTTGAACAGTGAGCGTATAAGCCGCAGGATATTGTGGGTGGGGGTGGTGATGGGTGTAGGGGAGGTGGTGGTGAGGGTTGGTGAGGGGGGGTGAGAGAGAGTGTGAATTCAACGCACACTCTTTGAACCAGAGCCGAGAAAGTTCCTCAGTCATTTCCAGTGAAGGGTGCGAGGAGATGCTTGTCACTAAAAGAAGAGACGGAACGTCTCAGCCGAGGACGAGTCAGTGGGCTGAAGATTCTATCACTCAGTCTCAGTCTCGGTCTCAGTCTCAGTCTCACGCTGAACCCCAGCCTCAGGACACGATTCTAAATTTTTAAAAGCTATGAAATCTGTGTGCTTGGTGAGCAGGGATCGAGCCGGCTTTGTCCTCAGAATCTTTGTTAACTGTCACACTGAGTACACGGTTTCAGAGTAATGTCTCACTTTTCAGTGCATTAAAACAAAAATACTAAAGAATGTTTCATGAAAATAAACAAGCTATTAATGTACATATTAACGGACAGATCAACTGATTAGTGGACATATGGAAGATAGATGGATAAACAATGGATGGATAGATGGATCCATGAATAGATAAAGTAAAGAATGATTGTATAGATTGATCCATGGATGGAGGGATGGTTGGATTAATTAGTCTATGGATGAATCATTGGATAAATAAATAATGCATGGACAAGTGCATGGGTAGATGAACAGATCTATGGATGGGGATAGTTGGATTAATCAATCTATGGATGGATGTATGGATGGCTGTATGAATGGATGAATGGGTGTTTGAATGAATGGATGGAAAGATTGATCTATGGATGGGGATAGTTGGTTTAAATAATCTATGATGAACGATTGGATGAATGAATGATGGATGGACCAGTGCATGGGTAGATGGACAGATGTATGGATAGGGATAGTTGGATTAATCGATCTATGGATGGATGGATGTATGGATGGCTGTATGAATGGATGAATATGTGTTTGAATGGATGGATGGAAAGATTGATCTATGGATGGGGATGGTAGGATTAATCAATCTATAGATGGATTGATGAATGGATAGATGATGGATGAGCAAGTGCATAGACAGATGAATTGATCTATGGATGGGGATAGTTGGATTAATTGATCTATGGATGAATGCTTAAATGAATGGGTGGATAGATTGATCTATGGATGGCGGGACAGTTGTATTAATCGTTGTATGGATGAATGAATGGATGGATGGATGGACAAGTGCACGGATAGATTAACTGAGCTATGGATGGAGGGATACTTGGATTAATCAGTCTATGAATGGATGGATCTACGGATAGAGGGACAGTTGTATTAGCAGATGTATGGATGAATGAATGGATAGATGAATAGACAAGGTCTTGGATAGATTAACTGATCTATGGATGGGGGATAGTTGGTTTAATCAGTCTATAGATGGATGGATGAATGGATGGATAGATTGATATGAGTGGAGGGATAGTTGGATTAATCGATCTATGGATGGATTAATGTTTGAATGGATTGATCTATGGATGGGGTTAGTTTAATTAATCTATGGATGAATGCTGGAATGAATGAATGGATAGATGGACCTATGGAAGTAGGGAAAGTTGGATTAATCGATTTATGGAAGTTCATGGGTAGATGAAATTATGTATGGATGGAGTGATACTTGGATTAATAAATCCATGGATGGATAGATGAATGGATGGATAGATTGATCTACAGGTAGATGGACAGTTGTATGAGTGGATGAATGAAGAATAAACTGATCTATGGACAGGGGATAGTTGGATTAATCAATCTATGGATGGACGATTGGATGAATGGATGGATGGATGGATGGATGGATGATGGATGAGCAAGTGCATAGACAGATGAACTGATCTTTGGATGGGGATAGTTGGATTAATTGATCTATGGATGAATGCTTGAATGAATGGGTGAATAGATTGATCCATGGATGGCGGGACAGTAGTATTAATCGTTGTATGGATGAATAAATGGATGGATGGATGGATGGACAAGTGTACGGATAGATTAACTGATCTAGGGATGGAGGGATAAATGGGTGGATAGCTGGATTTTTAAATGTATGGATGAATTGTTGAATAGATCGACTGAGGGATGGACAGATGGATGGACCAATTAATCTATAGATTGATAGATGGATAGATGAATAGAAGGATAGATGGATGAAGGGTTCTACCCTGATTCTAGCTTTCGTCCTACCAGCCTGGTCAAAAACTGTTCCTGAAGACTCGCTCTGTAATCATCCGACAGCATATAATAACAGATCTGTCGTTTATTTCTCTTCCTCTATTTAAACCATTAGAGCGTCCCGTTGCTTTCTGCCGTAGCTTGGCTGCAGGACAAGCGCAGACGTGGTCACGATTAATCTCCAGTGACATCTCACTTACTCACACTCGCTCATGATCACTACCATGTGACAAGCTGGAGGCTCCACAAGGCTTCCACGTCACCTCACGTTACAGTCATCCTGATGCATTCGCCGTCCAGCTCACACACTGACCACACAGGAGCGTTTGGAGAGAATTTGGAGATCCTGCTTTTATATCACAGCTAAGACTTCAGCTCACAGCTCCGTTCTTCTTCAGAGGTTTATTATATTTCATCACTGTACAGAGAAAAACACATATCTTCAAAATAGTAACTTTACAGGAGAGACCTAAACCTCCTTACTTTCAATAGAAGTCAATGGAACCAGAATAGTCTTAAAGTTAATTTCTACTAGTCCACTAGTCCATGAGATTTTCACACAATATAAACACCAGATAGACGGTCCGGTGGTGTAGTGGTTAGTATGGTGGTGTAATGGTTAGTATGGTGGTGTAATGGTTAGTATGGTGGTGTAGTGGTTAGTATGGTGGTGTAGTGGTTAGTATGGTGGTGTAGTGGTTAGTAAGGTGTTGTAGTGGTTAGTATGGTGGTGTAGTGGTTAGTACGGTGGTGTAGTGGTTAGTATGGTGGTGTAGTGGTTAGTATGGTGGTGTAGTGGTTAGTATGGTGGTGTAGTGGTCAGTATGGTGGTGTAGTGGTTAGTATGGTGGTGTAGTGGTTAGTAAGGTGTTGTAGTGGTTAGTATGGTGGTGTAGTGGTTAGTATGGTGGTGTAGTGGTTAGTATGGTGGTGTAGTGGTTAGTATGGTGGTGTAGTGGTCAGTATGGTGGTGTAGTGGTTAGTATGGTGGTGTAGTGGTTAGTATGGTGGTGTAGTGGTTAGTACGGTGGTGTAGTGGTTAGTATGGTGGTGTAGTGGTTAGTAAGGTGTTGTAGTGGTTAGTATGGTGGTGTAGTGGTTAGTACGGTGGTGTAGTGGTTAGTATGGTGGTGTAGTGGTTAGTATGGTGGTGTAATGGTTAGTATGGTGGTGTAATGGTTAGTATGGTGGTGTAGTGGTTAGTATGGTGGTGTAGTGGTTAGTACGGTGGTGTAGTGGTTAGTACAGTGGTGTACTGGTTAGTATGGTGGTGTAGTGGTTAGTATGGTGGTGTAGTGGTCAGTACGGTGGTTTAGTGGTCAGTACGGTGGTGTAGTGGTCAGTACGGTGGTGTAGTGGTTAGTACGGTGGTGTAGCAGCTGGTGCTCTGTCCATTGTTCTAGGAGCAGTTTCTTTGTCTGATGTCTCCTTCTCTCAGCCAGGAGCTTCTTGAACATCTACACATCCTTTAAGGCCCACAGTGTTGAGGTGTCTTCTCACAGTGGAAGGATGGACAGAAATACCTGTGAATGTTCTCAGATCTAAAGCAGCTTGACAGTTACATGTGATTTTGGAGCATTTCTATTGGTCCATTCACTAGTACAACATGAACAGCAACTGCTGTGATCAAATCATCAAAATTATTTGGACAGCAACAATATATCATCGTGTCATAGCTATTTTGGAGTATTTCTATTGGTCCATTCATCAGGAAATGCTCACACGATGTAAATGACAGTAGTTGTGTTTAAATGAGGTAGAAATATAACATTTGAGAAAAGTGGAGATTCCTTGGACAGTGACGTTGTATAGCATGTTTCTAACTGATCCTGTGCTGCTATACGTCTGGTGGCTCATTTCGATGCTGATAGTTAATATATTAAGGGTGGAATAGTCACTTCTATTCATTGATTAAGTGATGCAGCTGATTGGTCTAAATGTGTTAAGTACAGAATGTTCTCGTCCGCTCATCACTCACTGACTGACTCACTCCAATTTTGTGTTCAGCTAGAACACATTTAGCGACTGGCCAGCTTTCACTCTCTTAATTTCACTCCAGAGTACAATGACGAGTCAGAATAAGCTCAGCAGCAGGAGTTTTCAGATGTGCTCTAAATATTTATGAGACAGACAAAACGATTTCAGACACCTTAAAACCACCACTGACCCTTTGCTGCATTAACAGACAGTAGTATTCTGAAAAACATGCTGTGAGGATTTGATTGAGTGTTAGTGAAGTCAGCTACTGATGTTGAACATTGCTGTGAGGATTTGTTGCCATTTTGGAGACAGTTTTTCTTTGGATGTATATGGTGTATTAAATGTATGGTGTATTGGATGTATGGTGTATTGGATGTGTATGGTGTATTGGATGTATATGTTGTATTCTATTTATAGGATGTATTGGATGTATGGTGTATTGGATGTATGGTGTATTGGATGTATGGTGTATTGGATGTATATGTTGTATTCTATTTATAGGATGTATTGGATGTATGGTGTATTGGATGTATATGTTGTATTCTATTTATAGGATGTATTGGATGTATGGTGTATTGGATGCATATGTATTGGATGTATATGGTGTATTGGATGTGTATGGTGTATTGGATGTATATGGTGTATTGGATGTATATGGTGTATTGGATGTGTATGGTGTATTGGATGCATATGTATCGGATGTATATGGTGTATTGGATGTGTATGGTGTATTGGATGTATGGTGTATTGGATGTATGGTGTATTGGATGTGTATGGTGTATTGGATGTATGGTGTATTGGATGTATATGTTGTATTCTATTTATAGGATGTATTGGATGTATGGTGTATTGGATGCATATGTATCGGATGTATATGGTGTATTGGATGTGTATGGTGTATTGGATGTATGGTGTATTGGATGTATGGTGTATTGGATGTATGGTGTATTGGATGTATATGTTGTATTGGATGTATGGTGTATTGGATGTATATGTTGTATTGGATGTATGGTGTATTGGATGTATATGTTGTATTCTATTTATAGGATGTATTGGATGTATGGTGTATTGGATGCATATGTATCGGATGTATATGGTGTATTGGATGTGTATGGTGTATTGGATGTATATGGTGTATTGGATGTATATGGTGTATTGGATGTGTATGGTGTATTGGATGCATATGTATCGGATGTATATGTTGTATTGGATGTGTATGGTGTATTGGATGTATATGGTGTATTAAATGTATGGTGTATTGGATGTATGGTGTATTGGATGTATGGTGTATTGGATGTATATGTTGTATTCTATTTATAGGATGTATTGGATGTATGGTGTATTGGATGTATGGTGTATTGGATGTATATGTTGTATTCTATTTATAGGATGTATTGGATGTATGGTGTATTGGATGCATATGTATCGGATGTATATGGTGTATTGAATGTATATGGTGCATTGAATGTATGGTGTATTGGATGTATAGGGTGTATAAGTCAGTAATCGTGTTATAAATTATATACAATTATACCTTATATTTCATCCAAACAGCTCCAATAAGAGATCCAGTGCTGAATGTGTTCTGGGTTCTGCTGGTTCTTGGCGAGTGATTGGCATGCAGTTGGCCAATGTGTGCCACGTTCTCCCCTCTTGAGCATCAGGTGTCGAAAGAGAGAATGTGTCACCTACTTTATTGGATTTGACAGAAGACAGTGGGCTGCGGAGCATGTCAGGGACAGCGCTCTCTTTCCTGGAATAGCCTGCAGGTGGGTACAGCGAGCCAGACTCCACAACTCTCCTCCTGTCGTCGCCGTGTGCGCTGGGCATGTCCGTGTAGTAAATTCAATATGACAGTCGTGAAAGTTGTGAACAGGCTTGAGTTGTCACCACACTGCGCACCTAGCTGAGCCGCGCATCAGTGCAGTGAGGACCTTAACTATGTTTGGTTTTTATATTGAAATCATATGAAATATTAAAATTTTAAAAAACAAAAATAAATTAAAGAAAGGATTCTCTTTGTCACCCAGAGAGGTGGGGTCTTTCAGAAGTAAAGAGGGGGAGGAGTCACTGCCATTTGACTGCCACTAAATAGTGCAGAACCACTACACCACCATACTAACCACTACACCACCATACTAACCACTACACCACCATACTGACCACTACACCACCATACTGACCACTACACCACCATACTAACCACTACACCACCATACTAACCACTACACCACCATACTAACCACTACACCACCGTACTAACCACTACACCACCATACTAACCACTACACCACCATACTAACCACTACACCACCATACTAACCACTACACCACCATACTAACCACTACACCACCATACTAACTACTACACCACCCTACTAACCACTACACCACCGTACTAACCACTACACTACACCACCATACTAACCACTACACCACCATACTAACCACTACACCACCATACTAACCACTACACCACCATACTAACTACTACACCACCATACTAACCACTACACCACCATACTAACCACTACACCACCATACTAACTACTACACCACCATACTAACCACTACACCACCATACTAACCACTACACCACCATACTAACCACTACACCACCGTACTAATCACTACACCACCATACTAACTACTACACCACCATACTAACCACTACACCACCATACTAACCACTACACCACCATACTAACCACTACACCACCATACTAACCTCTACACCACCATACTAACTACTACACCACCATACTAACCACTACACCACCGTACTAATCACTACACCACCATACTAACTACTACACCACCATACTAACCACTACACCACCATACTAACCACTACACCACCGTACTAATCACTACACCACCATACTAACCACTACACCACCGTACTAACCACTACACCACCATACTAACCTCTACACCACCATACTAACCACTACACCACCGTATTAACCACTACATCACCATACTGACCACTACACCACCGTACTAACCACTACACCACCATACTAACCACTACACCACCGTACTAACCACTACACCACCATACTAACCACTACACCACCGTACTAACCACTACACCACCGTACTAACCTCTACACCACCATACTAACCACTACACCACCGTATTAACCACTACATCACCATACTGACCACTACATCACCATACTAACCACTACACCACCGTACTAACCACTTCACCACCATACTAACCACTACATCACCATACTAACCACTACACCACCATACTAACCACTATACCACCATACTAACCACTACACCACCGTACTAACCAATACACCACCGTACTAACCACTACACCACCATACTAACTACTACACCACCATACTAACCACTACACCACCGTACTAACCACTTCACCACCATACTAACCACTACACCACCCTACTGACCACTACACCACCGTACTAACCACTACACCACCATACTAACTACTACACCACCATACTAACCACTACACCACCGTACTAACCACTTCACCACCATACTAACTACTACACCACCCTACTGACCACTACACCACCATACTGACCACTACACCACCATACTGACCACTACACCACCTTACTAACCACTACACCACCATACTAACCACTACACCACCCTACTGACCACTACACCACCATACTGACCACTACACCACCATACTGACCACTACACCACCATACTAACCACTACACCACCATACTAACCACTACACCACCTTACTAACCACTACACCACCATACTAACCACTACACCACCATACTGACCACTACACCACCATACTAACCACTATACCACCTTACTGACCACTACACCACCATACTGACCACTACACCACCATACTAACCACTACACCACCATACTGACCACTACACCACCGTACTAACCACTACACCACCATACTGACCACTACACCACCATACTAACCACTACACCACCATACTGACCACTACACCACCGTACTAACCACTATACCACCTTACTGACCACTACACCACCATACTGACCACTACACCACCATACTGACCACTACACCACCATACTGACCACTACACCACCATACTGACCACTACACCACCGTACTAACCACTAAAAACTAGGCTGGTTTTATCAAAATACTTAACACAATTCACAAAACCACATACTCAAACTGCAAAATACTTCATACATCCTGCAAAATGAAGCACTGCAACCAAAACTACATACAGCATCATCAAAATCAAACTTTTACACCAAACAACACACACTTTATTCATACTACCAGATTTTTGTCTAACCAACTACACACTGCTGAGCGTAATGAAAAGCACTCTCATCTTTAGCAAGCTCTGCTATAATACTAAAACAGTCCAGACTGATCACATTCACAGAAATATTAGCAGATACACGCATACTGCTGTTATATATGATTTTTACCAAACAAGTCATTGCAGCATATGCACAGCAGACATATTTACATTGGAGTGACAAAAATATGCTCTCAAAAAACAATAAACTGAAAAAGAAAATTACAGAAAAAAAATATATTAGTTTAGAGGCAGCTTCCTGTATCCTGGTGAGCATTTGGCCACTTCTGCCACCAGGGTTGCATCTCTCAGTAAACAGATAAAAACAAAACTATAGTTCTTGGACAGCCTGAATATATTTCCCCCACAGTGGAGTACATATACAGGAAACCTGTACAGTCAGTGTCTAACATCAGCCATTCATGAAGTAAACTGGGTTCACCCAACTGATACACTATGATTTGGGGTGTACTACAGAAATCTTGGTTACAGCTCAGGTTGGGCTGAACTCTCTCTCCAGCCTCTCGCATCGTCAGCACATGGTTGATGAAATGATCTACTAAGGTTTCTCAGATTTCAAATGAAAGTTGTTGTCTTCTTTGGCTATGAACTCTTCTACCAGCTCTACCTCTACCTCTTCCTCCCTCTCTCATTCTCCCTCCCTCTTCCTCTCTCTGCAACTCTTTCCATTGTTGTTCAGTAAGGTGCTCACCTGTGGTGTTTTTATAGAGCTTACTTTCTGATTGAAGTTGTAACAGTTAACCATTCAGGTGTTCGGGGGTCCGGTGGCACATATATTTGCTAATTATCTCCTGTAGTGTGATTGTGATTGGCAGTGTTTTGATATATAAACATGTGACTGTATGTGAGATTGGTGTGAGTTGTGTGGAGAAGCGTTCAGTGTGTTTAAATAGAGCCATTTTAAATTGCATAACGTGTGTAAAGCAGAAAACGAGTTTAGAGTTTTGGAGACTTGAGAAGAGGTTGTGCTCTCTGTGTGTCAGTTTAAATAATTCTGCTATGCAAGTCATTTTAGTGTGCTGGAAAAAACTGTAACATGTTGATATTTTCTATTTAATAGTGGGTTTAAACATCTTGGCTGTAGAACCTCTCAGGAGTCCTCCACCTGTGTTCTGCATGTGTCCTGTTTGACCCGCTGGATTTCTCCTCCAGCGTTCCTGTTTTTAGCAGACTGTCCTGCAGAAGATGGACCTTCATCACTGTTTAATGAGCGATCAGATGATAAAAGTCAAATATAGCACGTTTCCTGAACACTGAGGTTTTTCTCTGCGCAGTGCGTTGAATAAATCATGCTGGTCTGGAAGTGACGTCCACTCTGCTCTCTTATCTGTCCTGCTTGTGCGCTGCTCTGTATGTACGTCTAACGGGACTGTAAATACGTGTGCGCAGCTCTGCAGCGGGCCGGCTCATTGGCTTGCAGATTGGTTTGTGCATGACGTGTGCGAGAGAATACAAAGTGTATGGACTCAAGGTCTTCTCTTTATCTCCACTGATGGATTGAAGCTGCTGACCTTGTGCAGGTGTGGGAAATTGAATGTCCTGGTACAGAAAGGACGAGCGAGACACAGTCCAAGGCTGCATATTTTGCTAGAGAACTATATATATATATAAACACAACTTACTGGCCACTTTATTAGGTACACCTCCCTGTATCTACACTCACTGTCCACTGTATCAGCTCCACTGACCATACAGGACCTCCACTCACTGTCCACTGTATCAGCTCCACTGACCATACAGGACCTCCACTCACTGTCCACTGTATCAGCTCCACTGACCATACAGGACCTCCACTCACTGTCTACTGTATCAGCTCCACTGACCATACAGGACCTCCACTCACTGTCCACTGTATCAGCTCCACTGACCATACAGGACCTCCACTCACTGTCCACTGTATCAGCTCCACTGACCATACAGGAGCTCCACTTACAGACTGTAGTTCATCTGATTCTCTGTATACTTTATTACTCTGTTCTTTAATGATCAGGACCCCCACAGGACCACCACAGAGCAGATACTATTAGGGAGGTGGATCATTCTCAGCACTGCAGTGACACTGACATGGTGGTGGTGTGTTAGTGTGTGTTGTGCTGGTGTGAGTGGATCAGAAACACAGTGTCCACTCTATTAGACACTCCTACTACTTGCTGGTCCACCTTGTAGATGTAAAGTCAGAGACAGTAGCTCATCTGCTGCTGCACAGTTTGTGTTCCTCCTAGTCCTTCATCAGTGGACACAGGACGCCGCCCACAGGACACCGTTGTCCGAATAGTTTTGGTTGGTGGACCATTCTTAGGTAGACTTAGGTAGGTCTCAAGACTTTAGTTATGTATTTAATGCAACCTCAACCTTAGAAAACACTAAATAAAATTAAAAACTAATGAAGAATGAAGAAATATAAAGATATTGTAATATAAATATAAATATTCTAATATAAACATATCTCAGCGTGCTGTGTCAGGAGTGGCGGCCTGGTTTTATGACTTTCAGAGGTTATTTTGGTGAAACATCTTAATTTAATGCTGATGCTTCTCTACGGTACCAAACTATAATTCATAATTTGGAGCTCACCTGGTACTGCACCTGTTTCCTCAACACCCTGCTCTACTTCTCTGGCCTGCTTGTGTTTCCTGCGGTGAATTCAAACTAATGGTGATGTTTTAATGGAAATTTCAGATTTAAGAACGTAATACACTGAACAGAGTGGAGGAGATGGAGGTGAAGAACAGAGTGGAGGAGATGGAGGTGAAGAACAGAGTGGAGGAGATGGTTGTGAGGAACAAAGTGGAAGAGATGGAGGTGAGGAACAGAGTGGAGGAGATGGAGGTGAGGAACAGAGTGGAGGAGATGGAGGTGAGGAACAGAGTGGAGGAGATGGAGGTGAGATGTTACAGTAGATGTTGGAGGTGGTGCTGATGTGATGAGAGGTTTGAGCTGAACTGAAAGATGAGCTGATATCGAGCAGCAGATTAAGAACCACCAAGAAAACAAACCACCACATACTAAAGTGTTGAGCTACAACTGGTGTGTAGGCAGTTGGTGGACCTCCATACCGAGGAGCTCCACAACGTCTGTGGTTTGGTTTTCTTTTACTGTCCTGTGGATCAACCACCACCACACACTCAACTCCGCCCCTCTCGTCATTAACGCTACGCTGTTTACTTACCGTAACGTACGCTTTTAAATCTATCACCAGTGTTCACCCCCAGATCACCCTTACACACTACAATACTCACTCCTACCAACCACCAGTGTTCACCCCCAGATCACCCTTACACACTACAATACTCTCTCCTACTGACCACCAGTGTTCACCCCCAGATCACCCTTACACACTACAATACTCACTCCTACTGACCACCAGTGTTCACCTCCAGAGCACCCTTACACACTACAATACTCACTCCTACTGACCACCAGTGTTCACCTCCAGATCACCCTTACACACTACAATACTCACTCCTACTGACCACCAGTGTTCACCCCCAGATCACCCTTACACACTACAATACTCACTCCTACTGACCACCAGTGTTCACCCCCAGATCACCCTTACACACTACAATACTCACTCCTACTGACCACCAGTGTTCACCCCCAGATCACCCTTACACACTACAATACTCACACCTGCTGACCACCAGTGTTCACCCCCAAATCACCCTTACACACTACAATACTCACTCCTACTGACCACCAGCACCATCAGCTCAGCTTCTCCTTCACCAGTTCTCCTGTTTCCACCTTAAATGGAGGTGCAGGTACGTTCTGGCTCCTGCTGCACTGATTAAGGTGGAACAGGAAAACTGGTGTATGAGCTGCTTCACCCTTGTGTGCTCGGTAGGAGTGAGTATTGTAGAGTGAACAGTTGGTCTGGGGGTGATGTGACTGGTCACTGGTGAGAGGTTTCAAACTACAGCTACAAGAATCTGGAACAGGAAGTTCAGTCTCTCGTCCTGACCGCAGACGAAGGGTCAGACAGTTCTGCTGCTGCTTTCTGGTCTGTATCTTGTATTTTTCATGAACTTAAGAACTAAAACTTTCAGTACTAGATAAAAGCTGTTCGTGGTTCTCAGTTAAACTGGTGTTGAGTGACTGTGAAAGATAAAAATCAAAGACTTTCTGAGAGAGTGTGATAGCACCCCCTATGTCAATCAATCAATCAATCAATCAACCTTTATTTTCCCTCGGTAATACATTAAGGGTAACCCTCATTTACAATGCAACCGAGCATTTACAACTTAAAGGGACTGAAAATACATTAAACTTAAAATCAATATTTAATCAAGAAAGCTAAAATAAAGAACTTTATGAGTAAAACATAAGAATTAAAAGATAGAAATATTAGAAAAACAGGCAAACAATATAAGAATTTAATTAAAAAATAAACAATTCAAAATATAAGTAAGTGAACAAGCTAAAAATATAAAACAATGAAATAAAATGATTTTTTTTAATTGAAGTAAATTAAATACAAATAAATTAAATATAGATTAAAAATTATGAAGAAAGTAAATGATGAAAAAGTAAAATGTAAAACTGAAATTGGATAGATAATAGGACAGAAAAAAAAAAGTAACGGTCAAAATAAAAACTCAATTAAAACAGGTACAGGCTGTCTGAAGGTGGTTATAAACTAAAAGTTTAAAATGATTTAGTGACACTATGTGGAAAATCACTTCCTGCCCTCCATCTGCTGTTCACAAATTCAACTTAATTCCAAACATGATGTAAACAAGTACTGGTAGGGAAAGTTCTGTCCTCCTAAAATATTGTTAGGGCCATGTCCCTATCCCTTATATGCAAACCTACATTACTTGTGAGCAGATTACAGCACATTTATAGAAGAAATACACTGAATATAAGCAAAAAACAAATTTTAACATTAAATTTAACATTAAATTAAGGAAATAAACCATACATTTACGTAGAAATTACTTCATACAAGTGGTTTATGATTATGCTTTTACTGGAAGAAGTTGGCTGATGTTCAAACAGGTAGACCTGAACCCATATTTATTAAAATTAGCCCTTTATTCCTTAAAATAAGCTTATAACTTAAAACAGGGACCTGATTTTACTGAAATCACAACCAGGACTGCAAGTGTTTTATTATGTGTTTAATAAATCTGGGGTCATATTAGGTTTAAGCAGTGAAAATCAAACTATGCGATCATATCCTGGTAGGTGAAGCATGCTGGGACCACCATCAAATATTTTTTTTAATATGTCTTTAGTCAAAGCACTGCGTGATGATGTACTGAAAAAGTTCAGTTCCTGCAGTTCAATACAGTTTGTGATCTCAGGCTGGCTTTTCCGAAAGCACACCCTGCTGAAAACTCCTCACTGATTGTGATGCAGCTGCTCTGAAGGTCTTCAAGCAGCATTGTATGTTCTGTCCTTCTGGTGTGACAGCTCTGGCCAAGGCTACCATCCATATTTTCAGTTAGCCGAGCACCAACTTCAGGATAGTTCACGTGATGAGCTGGTTTTGTTTCTGTAGTGCTAGTGGAGCTGTTGTGGTGGAAGAGTTTCTGCTTACTTGTTGCATCAAATGACCCCGAAGTATACAGCAGATCTTTCACAGTTATATTTAGAGAACATCACAGGAAACATCTACATGCTCGCTCCAGTAATGAGCTTATGATGTGCTGCAGTTAATGAGGAGTTCACTTCTGCTAGAACCTCTGGTGAATCTCCACCCACACATTCACTCCACAGACAGCACTCGTTTTCTATGTAGCATCATTATCCTACTAATAATTCCCAGAACCTTACAGCTGACATGTCCTGGAATGGCTCTCACACACAAACAAAAACTAAAGAGTGTGTAAGAGTTAACACTCGGGGTAGTGATGGAGGACTCATTAGTTACTTTTGTTGGAATACCTTGAGTACCTGGACTCATTAAAGCACATGCAGTACCAATCATTAGGAGGAGCACCCAGTAGAGGAATACATGGGCTGATCTTCCAGTTAGTCCCTCTCCCACCTGTAACATTCCTGCCCATCCTGTGTGGTCTGATGCTGAACAACTGCCCATCCTGTGTGGTCTGATGTTGAACAACTGCCCATCCTGTGTGGTCTGATACTAAACAACTGCCCATCCTCTGCAGTCTGACGCTAAACAACTGCCCATCCTGTGTGGTCTGTGACTAAACAACTGCCCATCCTGTGTGGTCTGTGACTAAACAACTGCCCATCCTGTGTGGTCTGATAGTAAACAACTGCCCATCCTGTGCAGTCTGACGCTAAACAACTGCCCATCCTGTGTGGTCTGATGCTGAACAACTGCCCATCCTGTGTGGTCGGATGCTGAACAACTGCCCATCCTGTGTGGTCTGATGTTGAACAACTGCCCATCCTGTGCGGTCTGATGCTCTACAACTGCCCATCCTGTGCGGTCTGATGCTCTACAACTGCCCATCCTGTGCGGTCTGATGCTAAACAACTGCCCATCCTGTGCAGTCTGACGCTAGACAACTGCCCATCCTGTGTGGTCTGATGCTGAACAACTGCCCATCCTGTGCGGTCAGTGCCATTCTTAGGTACTAGACCCAAATCCAGTAGAACACCATTGGAATATGGTGGAACAGAAGATCCACCTCTTAAAAGAGTTCCTGAGAAGTCTGCAGTAAGTCCACAGTCATGGACCAGAATATCAAAGCAATCCCACCATCTTGTGGTCCATGCAATCCATGCATGAAGATGTGAGCATGTTTTGAGTGAAGACTCCCGCACCCCGGCTCTACTCAGTTAGACATTCAAACAAACTCCAGGTGAAGTCAAGCAGATCAATACCCATCACTGACCCGGTTAGATAGCTTCAGCTCTGGCTTAGCGTATGACTGCAGCATAGTCATGGGTTCCTCAGTGCAGATGTGAAGGAACAGCTGCTCTGAACTTGCTAGAGAAAAGCCACTTGCTGACTCCCACCTTCAGCTGCAAATAGCATGCAGTCCCAGAGTACCTTGTTTGTTAATATGCAGCTTGCTGACAGATGCGCCTGATGCCTCGACGCTCGGCAGCAGAGCAGCTTACGTACAGCCCTAGGGGGCTTCAGCGAGAACCTAGCTATAACTTCAAAATAGATGAGGTCGGACAGCCACTATAAACAGTGCTGCTGTAATCCCTTCGCTGTGTTCACACGCAGTACAGTCATGAGTGTTAAACGAACTGCAGAGCACATGCAAGACCAATACTGCCACAAGTACTCTGTAGGAGATCATTTGACAGGAGAGCATGGTGCACTGACATCACTGACAGGGCTGCACTTGACATGCATACAAGAAAACAACAACACACATCTCCAAAATAGCAGTTCGTCAGGAGAAAGAGGAAAAACTTTCATAACTTGTTTTCTAAATGTAAGTCAATGTAACTTTTATTCCAAGTAATTACCGATCTTTTCTGTTTCTGTATTAATCAGGAAATGGTTTGTTGCTCAATACACAATATTTTACTAATTAACCCTCAATCTTTCCTGTGAATACTTCTCAAATTGCGTCCAGCTCTGTGTTTAAGGTATAATTCATTAGATTTTAGTTTGTGTGTGAAAAAGATGTCTATGTATCATGTACATATTATATTTCATACCACTTTGTACCTGAAGAGATGATAGTGAATCACTGTAATACCACTTTGTGCCTGAAGAGGTGATAGTGAGTCACTGTAGTATCACTTTGTACCTGAAGAGGTGATAGTGAGTCACTGTAGTACCACTTTGTACCTGAAGAGGTGATAGTGAGTCACTGTAGTACCACTTTGTACCTGAAGAGGTGATAGTGAGTCACTGTAATACCACTTTGTACCTGAAGAGGTGATAGTGAGTCACTGTAATACCACTTTGTACCGCCGGTGAGAAACCACGTTCAGCTGCAACAAAAAAGAGATGTAAACAGAAGCAGAACGAAAGAGAACACTGGAGCTGTTTCACCACCGGAGACGCTCTCAGCTTGGATTTCTTTACGGTGGTGGCGCTGGTGTTTACAGTGGTGGTGATTGTGTTTACAGTGGTGGTGGTGTTTACAGTGGTGGTGATGGTGTTTATAGTGGTGGTGATGTTGTTTACAGTCGTGGTGATGGTGTTTACAGTGGTGGTGATGGTGTTTACAGTCATGGTGATTGTGTTTACAGTGGTGGTGATGTTGTTTACAGTCGTGGTGATGGTGTTTACAGTCGTGGTGATGGTGTTTATAGTGGTGGTGATGATGTTTACAGTGGTGGTGATGGTTTTTACAGTGGTGGTGATGTTGTTTACAATGGTGGTGATGGTGTTCACAGTGGTGGTGATGGTGTTTACAGTGGTGGTGATGTTGTTTACAGTGGTGGTGATGCTGTTTACAGTGGTGTTGATGATGTTTACAGTGGTGGTGATGGTGTTTATAGTGGTGGTGATGTTGTTTACAGTCGTGGTGATGGTGTTTACAGTGGTGGTGATGGTGTTTACAGTCATGGTGATTGTGTTTACAGTGGTGGTGATGTTGTTTACAGTCGTGGTGATGGTGTTTACAGTCGTGGTGATGGTGTTTATAGTGGTGGTGATGATGTTTACAGTGGTGGTGATGGTTTTTACAGTGGTGGTGATGTTGTTTACAATGGTGGTGATGGTGTTCACAGTGGTGGTGATGGTGTTTACAGTGGTGGTGATGTTGTTTACAGTGGTGGTGATGCTGTTTACAGTGGTGGTGATGGTGTTTACAGTGGTGGTGAAGCTGTTTACAGTGCTGGTGATGGTGTTTACAGTGCTGGTGATGGTGTTTACAGTGGTGATGATGTTGTTTTTCAGAGGTGGTGATGGTGTTTACAGTGCTGGTGATGGTGTTTACAGTGATGGTGATGCTGTTTACAGTGGTGGTGATGCTGTTTACAGTGCTGGTGATGGTGTTTACAGTGGTGGTGATGATGTTTACAGTGGTGGTGATGCTGTTTACAGTGGTGGTGATGGTGTTTACAGTGGTGGTGATGATGTTTACAGTGGTGGTGATGCTGTTTACAGTGGTGGTGGTGATGGGAACCAGGGGTTTCCATGACTACAACGCAATTATTATAGAATTGTATGTAGTGAACCTACATGTGTCTTCTAAGTTTATATGTATTGTTGATGGGAAAATCTGGAACCTCTGAAAATGATATGTTTTTTTTCCAGGGACTATTTTACCTCACCGCACCCCACATGTATCCCTCCACCATTAATAGATTTTAATGAATCTTTTTTATCTTAAAGCATGTCAGTATATTCAAAACCATTTGAGAATTTTCAGAGGTGGACGTCTGGTTCCATTTACCACCACTGTGAACTTTTTTGACTCATTTGGAGTTTCACACCAAACCACTGTGAATGACTCTATTTACATCTAAACTACTTAATTATGAAGATTTTTTTTAACTGCTGGATTTTCCCTTTTACTAATGTGTGCATCTTGCACCTGAAGTGAACTGGATGTGCTATTCATGTAAACATTGCACTACTGGTCTACTGTAGGCGAAGTCTTACTGAGCGGCTGACACAGCGGCGGAAATGCTCCCCAGAGCGTCCTCAGCTCCTTACCTGCCAGTCAGAAGCCCACATGCTCATAAGAGATGATAAAACATCTGAGTTCCACTGTTTTACAGTAATAGCGGTCAAACGCCCACGGCCTACAGTAGCACCATATCTTTTATTACATAAAATCTATTAAATATTTAATTCTTACATGTTTATATCACTGTTAAAGCAGATAACTGTACTTCATATAGCTGCACACAAACATCTAGACTTCCAGCTGGATTTAGTGTCCAAACAGCTTTTCTTATACAGTCATATGTGAAAGCTACCCCCCCCGTCAGACTACAAGTTCCTGTACAAAGTTGTAATTGAGCTGTGAACAAAATTATCTAATAGTTTGTAGTTTGATGTGCAACTATTTAGTAGAAAGAAACCGTGGTGATGATGGGAACCAGGGATCGTGTTGTCTATTATGCAGAATTTGTATTATTTAAAAGCGCCAATACATTTACACATGTCCCCAGTTTTGTTATTTTTGTTGCTGTTGATGTTGATAATTTAAAATCTAAACAAATATATATTTGGGACTATTTTTCCAGAGCCTCTATGCAATACTCTTCTGTCAGGTAGCTTAAGTGCTTCAGACGTCTGGTTCCATTCACCACCGCTGTGAACAATTCAGACTTAATATGTTTCTCTATAACAGAGACTTTCACACCAGACCACTCTGAATGACTTTACATCTTGAATATTTAACTATGTAGAATACTTAAGTTAATATCTGACATGTGAGGCTTTCAGATCTTTCAGATCACAGAGAAAACCATTGTCCTGATTCACTTTTAGGGGTGTCTAAATATGCGACCCTTTTGTTTCCATCCAAAACTGAACAATGTAATAGTTGAAAATAGAGAACGACGGCAATTCTTGCTGACATCAAACACAATTAGTGACGCTTGTGTTAAATAAGAATAGGACTAGAAATTATTATGGCTTTCTCCAAGACTGGAATGCCCTGAAGGTTCCTCATGGTGTGTTAGTCATGCATTTAGTCGCATGCAATTGTCAAATACAACATACGACCTGCAGTGAATACATAAATCACTGAACGAGGCTGGTGGAAGTCGTCGGCTACACTCTGTAGGAATTAAAAACCGTAATGATATTGACGCCCTTGAGTCCTTTGGGGCAGTCGTGGGTTTGTTATACATTAATACTGTGTTGTGTGCTGTTTCAGTGCTCTCTGACGCACAATGAATGCATGTGCATTTACACAATAGCTACAAACAGCTATTGAAGAGCTCATTATCAGATCAGGCTATATGTGGAGTGAGCTGATTGAGGGTTAACGTACACATATGTACCCGGCGTGAACAGATCTGATAGAGCGTATGCGTGAGGCGAGACTGGAGGCTGAATTCCTGCTCCGTATGGTGCGATCGCACCTCTCCTCGTCTCCTCCATCCTGCCAAAGCTGAACAGTTTGTGCTGATGGAGCTGTCTGGAGGGAAGCAAGTCAAGTCTTGTAATGTAGTAGATTCTTGTGTGTAGATCTTGAATTGGTATCGAGTTGGAATTTTGTAAAGGTTTAAACTTTAAGATAATATTAAATAAGACTTCATTGATCTTAAAGGACATTGCAGCATCCAGGCTGTTCTATGTGGAGTTTGCATGTTCTCCCCATGCTTAAGTGGGTTTCTTCCGGGTACTCATCCATCCATCCATTATTTTCCGCTGTATCCTGCTAGTTGGGGTCACGTGGGGGCTGGAGCCAATCCCAGTGTCATCGGGCGAAGGTGGGGTACACCACGGACAGGTTGCCACACACTCACGCACTCACAACTATGGGCAGTTTAGAGTGAGGATCCTAACATGCTTGTGTTTGGACTGTGGGAGGAGAAAACCATTTAGTCATTTTTATTTTGCTGTGAGAACTGCATTCCACACATTGAGTTTGTTTATTTATCTCTTTTTTTTAAGAGTAGTAATGTATCATGATGTTCTGGCAAAGACAGAGACCTGGGAAACATAGCCTTTTAAGTAAATGCTCTTTTATTGAATGCAGTAACAGTGGAGAGCAGGTAGCAGGCTGGTCACTTCTAACCATACACCCCATGTTCATGGTAGATACAGACTGCTACTCAGCAGGAGACACCACAAATAACACTGTAGCATTAGGATCATCCACAGCATCAACTTATATACTGCCAATACCAGACATGCTGGTTGCTACACAGTGTAAGCACTTCCTCCGAGTGCCTGCAGAGGTCCTAGTCTCCGGAGTACAAAGTATCTCTGGACAAACACACACACACAGACCCTCATGCACGCACTCACACACTAATCACACACACCTGCCACCCATCACAGTCCCCAGCAGTAGCTCATTAGCAGGTTTCCTCATTAGGTGAGGTTTGTTAGCTTCTCTCCGGCGTCTGCTGGTTTTCTATTTGACTTTGAACTTAGCGAATCGCTGAACTGTGTCTTTACGCTCTCCCCGAAACAGAGAGAGCGGTTACCTCCCTCAGGAATCCTCTCCTGGCATGCTCAGGATCTACGCAGAGGAATAACCTCTTTTGTTGAACTGTCCCAAGAGGACCTAGATCCTTGCTAGTATTCCAGAAGCTCAAGGTTGCATCCGACCTCCACTGCTCAGACGGGAGAACAGCACCTGGAGTCACCAAGGCCCTCTGGATCCCATCAGCGGCTGCTCCAGAACCATCTGACCTACCTGCTCCAGCAGCCTCTTAAGGCTGCCCCCAACCTCCAGATAGTCCGCTCTCCTGGGACTTCCACGCCTGGCTGCCTGGTTCTTCACCTTATTCCACATTTTCTTCCCTGTTGTGTTATTAAAGTCTTGCGTATGCATCGAAATAACCTGCCTAATAATTCATTACACACAGCCTTCCCTCTTCAGAAGAGGAGTCCCAGTGACCTTACATCTAAGCTGGAGTCCCAGGAGCATTCTCCATCCCACACCCCCTAGTGTAACTCTACAGCAGGGTTTTTGAATGCCCACCAACCCGGTAATGAACATACTGATGGTATGTGCTTCCAGGGCTGGAGTGGCTAATCGGGAGGTTCGGGAGGATTCCCGATGGGCCAGCTCGTGTCAGTCTCTAGTTTGGGCCGGTTGGATGGGAAAAATAATTTTGACACTTATCTGTCACTTATCTAATCTTCTTCTTGCGTTCATTCTCTATTCATCTGACAGCACAGCCCCTACATCGCAGTAGATTGAATGGGTTCTACCATCTGAGGGAATTCTCCCCTCCCGCATGTTCCAGTTGGTTGTGCCCACCAGTCGTCTTTTCTGGAGCGGTAAAATTAAATGGAGCAGCAGAATAGCGTCAGTCGGTGGTGATGGAGGGCAGAATGAGGCAAGTTGGAGCCGAAAAGGACAGGTTAAAAAAGAAAGGCGTTGAAGAAGATGCTGCCAAATGTGCGAAATTAACACACCAGTTTTCCAGAGGACAGACCCCAGTTCAGCCAGTAAAGAGAGATATGGAAATAAGTCTGTGTTGTCAGCGTACAGCTATTGCGCAACGTTTTTGTAGAGGCCAATACACACCATTAATCACAAATATCCAGTTTCAAGCTGAAAATAATGAACATCATCCAGAGGTGTATTATATTAATAGCCCACCTCATTAATGGAATGTTTTTGTGCTTTCTCTTAACTTACCAACAGATACCTGAACTTATACCCCGGAAAAAGACATTTTAAGAGCTTATTTATAAGTTTATTTGTATAGCACCTTTCATACACAGTGGCAACTCAAAGTGCTTTACAGAAATAAAGAAATAAGAAACAAAGCATTAAAAAAAATAAAATAAATAAAAAAAAATCAGTTAAAAGAAATAAATACGCTGAGGCTGTTTTTCTTGAGTGTAAAGTTCTCAGATGGTTATAGGAAGCTAGAAGTAGGAAATAAGAATAAGGTTTAAAAGTGCTGTTGGACTGTGTGCTGATAAAATGTTTACAAGAAAGAAAATGAAACATAAAAAATTAAGAAAGAGGTTTTAATAACTAACAGTTCAGTAAGAGTTTTAAACTGAGCTGAAAGCCTGCTCAAACAGGAATGTTTTCAGTCTGGATTTAAAGGTGTCCAGTGTTGGAAACTCCCAGGCTGAAACAGGGACCCACTCCGGCTCTGTGTGCTCCCCAGACAAACAGACCAGCGCCCAGTTCACGCTTCTCATTTAAGAGAACATTCCTAAATGTAGGTATATATCACAGATACTCTGGTCATACAAGATTCTACAGATCCTGATTGTTGGTTGTTGGTGATGAGAAGGTCCTCACTAAAAGATTAACCAGCAGGCAATTTCATTTCACCCTGATGTGAATTTGGTTCAATGTTTATATTAGTCCACATAACTAATTAAATACCAATGATTGGCAACATGAAGATCTCCAGGCCTGGGAGATTTGTAGCAAGGTCTAAAACATTTGTCAGGAGAGCTCAGTTTCTAAAGTAAGATACATTACTGGGCAAATGTTGGAGCTGTTCTTTAAACAGTATGTTGTAAGGCATTCCTTCATAACTACGCTGGTAAGGCAGTATGTAAAGCTGGTGCTTTGCAGAGTAAAGCTTCTCCTTGACTCGGGGTCGGTTATCACACAAGCATCAGATGAATAGAAATAACTAAGGTTTATGAACAACGTCCAAATCTGTAAGTGTTGTGTTTACAGTGATTATACAATAGCCAATGATTGGGGCCGAATTCAATTCTGTGGCCACAAAATACATCAGTTAGAATTGCCATTGTGAGGGTGGCAGCCTTTCTGTGGGTGGTCTTGAACCTTTGTTCCTTAAAACTCAAGGACGCCGCAGCTAAAAGTGTCCCACCTGCATCAACTGCGCACGGCTCCTTTTGATTTCTTTTCAGGCTCCAGATTTTCAATTGACGTTCCTGCATTGATTTAGACTCTTTAGTCATCTGTGACCCGTTACCGGGATATTCAATCCGGTGGGACACATTTTAGAGGGACCCTTGGAGTGGGAAGGCGTCAGGTCCTATTTTTCCCTCCTCTGTTGTCACGTCTTCTTTCTGAGCTTCAGGGATTGCACTGTGGGTGAAAGAAAACTCTCGGCCTTGACAAGACGGCGGCGCAGGAGCAACCTTCGGCAATTAAATTTGGGTGTGAAAAAAAGAGAAGCGGCCAGGAAGCTTTGTGAGTGTGCAAGCGTTCCTCGTCATCGCGGTGAAATGCGTTGTGAACCTTGGTGTCGAAAAAATTCCGACCCCCCCTACCCCCCCCCCCCCCCCCCCACCTCCTCCTTCTGGATTTACTCCCCTCGTTGTTGAAGATGATGTAGATGTTCGAGTGACTCATCGTAAGTTTGAATGGAGGGCAGTGTTTATAAATCAAGCTTCCCTCAAGTTCACAGTTGGAGGCCACCTCTCGCGCTGAACCAGCCTCGCACTCTTACGCTACAAGACTGTTTTATTGAACGCGCACCTTGAGAGTCAACATAAAAGCATTGGATTTTTTAGAAAAGAAGGATTCTTCATCATTCCAGCGCTCCACTCTGCAAGCAGTGCTCATGTTCACAATGAGGTCCATCGTTTCTCTGTTGTTCTGCCTGGTTTTGGTGTCATACGGATCTTGTGCGGTCATAACAGGGGTGAGTGTGCTGGGATTAAACCAGGGGTCAATGGTCATGCATATGACCGGGGGTAATAAATGTGATTGTTTATCTTCAGCATTTATAGCAGCCATTGACTTTACCATTGTTTGCCATAAATGGTGCCTATAACTTTGCTATGGCATTGACTTTAATGCGATGTGACTACTAGGAATGTAAATCTGATTTAGTGCTTAGAACTGTAGACACAATGGCTCAATACACAGATTATTTGATGGTGTTTTGCCATTAACTTTAAATTCAGATTTATGGTTATAGGTTTTGGATTAGATTTATTAGATTTAATGTATATTTATCTGAACCCTACCTCAAAATAAGGAGAATTCTTAAAATAAACATCACATAAAACAAAAGATCTGAGTGTTTATGTAACGTACACCAAGATTCAGGTGAATTAAGTGTATCTATCACTGCCTTGTAAAGCAGGAACTGTGCAGAAGGTGAAGAAATCTTCAAATTTAATGGCAGTTAATGGAGAACATAGTTTTTTTTAAAGCTATTTAAAATGCTTTCTATTGGTCAGTTCATCATGCATTTTTGGCAAGATATTAAAAGCACCTGTTTTTTTCAGACATGAAGGTTTGGTCCCAGCAGATAGACAAAAACTGGAGTGCAGCTGCTATGGGAGACGCACAGTCTTTGATCATCTGCATGAATCACACACATATAGGAGCTCATTTTAAAACAGTATTAGAGGATTAAAGGCACTTTTACACTAAGCTGGTTTTAGTTATGTTAAATGTAAATCATATTATGGACAGTGCAGCCTGTGGACGTCTGTGTTCTTAACATATTATCGTTGTCCAGAGAAAAACATATACATATATTTTTGGCGATTTTCATTTTTACATGGTGTGAAAATTTCATGGTGAATGATCCGACGTTAATGCTCCAGAATAGACTGAAAAAAATTTGGTTCCAGTGACTTGTATTAAAGTAAATAGGTTTTTTGTCCTCTTCTATTTACTTTTCTTTGAACAGTGATGATATTTAACGTCAGCCACAGAGAACAGAAGTAGAATTTTATTTTGAATCTTAAATCAAAAGCCATATTAAATCTTTACATTGCAGCTAGCCCTTCATTCATTTGGTCTAATCATTTTTTTTTATTTTGCTTTTATACACAGATTATACACAGAATGTTTATGTTTTGTATAATGGTTTGTGGGTTTTTGGGGGATGTTATGCATGAAAATCATGTTCATGCCTCATGCAGGTTCATTAGTTAATCAGTGTTTAAATTTCAATCAAATTTTAAAGAGGACATCTTAGTCAAGAAAAAAAAAAAAAAAAATATATATATATATATATATATATATATATATATATATATATATATATATATATATATATATATATATATATATTTCAAAATATTTCTATTGGTCCATTAGTCATAAAATTTTTACACAATGTGAATGGCCATTTGTGTTTAAATGATGTAGAAAACTCACAAAAAAGTATATATATATATGATATTTGTAGTGTCATTACCTAATAATGACCCCTACACGTTACATGACTCATATGTAAGCTGATAATTTAAAATTAATATTTGAAATTGATTCATTTAAAACCAAAAATGATTGAAGTACTGAAGAAGAAAATAATTGACCCAAAATATCACTATTGATATTATTATCTTTGCTATTTTGGGGTGAGATTTTAACTTTATGATATAATAAGTGGTCTATTATGGTTATGTTCAGTGCTGATAACTGGATGTTTGGGTTCTACTAAAACTGATTTACAGGCAATTTACCCAAAACACAATACTCGTCTCATACTGTACATCTGTATTCACTCTCTGTTTGAAACACTCTGTGAGAGCTTTTGTGTTTGTAAGCTCCACAACCAGATGAGCCCAGTGTGCTCTAATTGGTTAGCTCACACACTCTGTTATGATTGGTTAACCACCAAAGCAGTATCCTGATACAGGTTCCCCTCCCACTCTGCTGTGGCTGTGGTTCTGTCATATTATTATGGAGTTGGTTCTCGTCACTGTTTTTATTTTTCTGTATCATATGAACTCTTTAAATCCTGTGAAAGATTAATTTAGACTGAAATGGTTTTTGGGGCCCCTTTCTGTGTGTACCAGTTTATGACACATTGTGGGGACCAAAACCTGCTCATATAGCCATGTTGTGGCCACCTCTCGTACCTTTGAGGACCAAAATCTGGTCCAAACAATGTGAATAATTACATTTTAAGGTCAGGGTTAGTTCTGGTTATGGTTTGGGTAAGTCTCCAGGAAATGAATGGAAGTCTATGTAATGGCCCCACCATTCAAGCATGTATGTGTGTGTGCAGGCCTGTGAGCGAGACTCTCAGTGCGGTGGAGGAATGTGCTGCGCGGTCAGTTTGTGGATACGCAGCCTGCGGATGTGCACCCCTATGGGCCTGGAAGGAGAGGAGTGCCATCCCATGAGTCACAAGGTGAAACCACACTCTTCTTCACTTCTATCACACCGCGGTTTCCTTCTTTCTTCACTTCTTTTATCAAACTGTCATCATCACTCAGATTAAAACCACCTCCAGAACTCCAGTGTTTAAGAAGCGTCTTCAAATGAGATCTATCTGCAGCGTCTGCTCTGATTTACAAAATAATAATTAAACTATTCAATACATATTTCATATATAGACTATGTATATAAAATATATAACATCATGATAATAGCAGAACCTTATTTGGTGCTCTATAGAACCATATACAACGCATTCTCCATCAGTCTGCTGGGAAACTGACCTTTCAGATTTACAGATATTGTAAAACATTTTGTAAACATTGTAAAGTTTTTCAGAGGTATCCTGGGCCTAGTTACAGTTGCTAGACGTACAATGTGTTCATTGTTCAGTATAGACCCATTGTCTTTACTAAAGAACCCTTGAAGAGCCATTATTAAGAGTGTAAAAGATACTGTTAAAAGATCACTAAGCTTTATATGTCTGCCTCTATGTTCCATCTGGCCCATGTGATCCGTCTGGCCAAGTCGTTATCTCCTGGGTTCCTGCTATATTTAAGGGATACACTGAACCATAAACTTCTCGCAATCTCTGTAGCTTTCAGAGTGCTCATTTCTATAAACAAGCTTTTAACAGACACACACAGAAATAGTCTCAACAGTAGACTATCACAAAAAATAAACAATACAAAAAACAATAATACTGTAATAAACAGTCTCGGTCATTTATATTAGTTTGTTGCAAAAACAGTAACATTACTGTAAATACAAATAAAATAACAAACGTTCCATTGTGACTAGATATGTGTTAGTTTAACAATTTCAAAAGATCTTCTGATGAAGGTACAGTAGCTATTAACCAACACCTAGTTTATCCAATCAGTCCTTCATTTCATTAATACAGATGTGCTGCTGATAGTTGGAAGTACAGCAAGAAACCAAGAACCAAACTATAAACACACAATCAACCAATACATTTTGTTTATTCACCGTGTAACTCATCTCACAGTTTTAGAAATATCAAGTCCAGATTGTTCAGTCTGATTGTGTGATTTGGACTTGTGTACAGCTTTTTTGATCGGATACACGGAGCCCGGAAAACTACCAATTTTTTCTCCATAGAGAATAAATAGGATGAAAAAGTGTACACCAAACTACTGAACTTCTGCTCGACCGACATACACCATTTTACATACACTGACTCAGGGTAGACCCCCGACCACGACTATAGTGTTGGTTCGAACCTCACTCGTCTGTTTGTCTTTTTTTTCCCTTCCTCTTTTTTCCCCATAGAGTCCCATTCATTTTCAGTCACACCCAAACCTCATGGATTAATTTAACCTACAGCCTCCAAACTACCTCTACTCACTCAGAGCAGATACCCAACCTCTAATCCACAGACATACTGACCTGCACTCCTCTATTTGTCATTTATGCACAACCATCCTGTGTTTCCTTCAGAACATACACTTTTCTTGTTTTATTTATATTAACTTGTATTAATTCTAATGTTATATTGCAAATTAAATACAGCAGAAGCCAGTGGGTGGAGTTCTTGAGAACATCAATTATGTTATCATTTTGTATAAATTGAAAGTAATGCTTGCATGCTGGGTGGGTTGTGGTGGAGGGGTTTATAGGCAAAGGCCTAGTCCTAGTCTATATGTCTGTATTGTTTGGATATAGATTCCTGTTTATAATAAATCAGATCTGCCTACTAACTATGAGAACTGTTATCCGCAGGTTCCATTTAATGGGAAGAGGCTCCACCACACGTGTCCATGTCTGCCAAACCTGGCCTGCATCGATACAATAGAAGGCAAATATAAATGTCTTCCACCAAACAAGTCCCAAGACTACTATCTCTGAAAGATGAGCACGGGTTATATATACACAGGGGACTGTATAAAATGTATAGTGTTTCTTTTGTTTCAATGATTTATGAAAATCGAACTATTTATTGTGCAAAACTAGATATTTAATAGATAATTGATTAATTCATAGACAATTAATAATGATATATGACTTTCCAACATAATTATATTAAGTATATATTATATTTATATAATTATAAATACTATTTATCAATAAGATCAGTATTTTATTTTTATTTTGTGGATAAATGGACTAAATGACTGTACATGAATATCATAAATAAAGTAAGCATTCCTAATGTCCTTTTAACATTTTGTGTGGTATGCATGATAAATCTCCAGCAATCACACACACACACACACACATGCTATTTCAGAGCATGTGTATTGGTCTATGGATTCATGATGTTAACGGCAGTTGTCGTGTTAAAAAAAAATAAATAAATATATATATATATATATATATATATATATATATATATATATATATATATATATATATATATATATATATATATATATAGGCCAGTCCGTCATCATTTCCAACGTGTGTTCTGATTCAGTGGTGTATCCTGTTTACTGAAGTAGTCTAGTATCAGCATCTTATACAATCAGCTACTGAAACACCAACACACCACACATACCGTTCAGTATATTTCAGTATATTTACTGTTTAAATACCGAACTGATTTAATTATTTATAAACTTCTAATATATGTTTTAACTCACTTAAATAAAAAACAAGAGCTACATTAAAAAAAAAACACTTTTGGAAAAAAGAGCATCTTAAAGTGTTTATTTATAGAAACAGTAAATAAAATTTTAATTATATCACGCCGTCTGAATCAGCCTTTCTCCGTCTCGCTTTATCCTGCTGCACCTCGTACCTCGCCTCCTGAGTCTGCTTTTTGTACCATCTCTGCACTTTCTCTTTCTCACCACTAGGCTGTGCTTCCTAGATTGCTTCCTTCTCTTGTTCACTGTGCAAATAATTTTAAGCACTTCTGCTCAGCACCACCAGAGGTCCCTGTCCCCTGGGGTTTAGAAGCCTAGAACACACTGCAGCTGCCCCTCGTTTGCACCACCTGACACTCACTATCCCCTCTTGCATTATATACCCCTCTCACCCACACCTCAGTGCGTGGGATTAAATGTAACCTTGCATGTTTAAACCAAGCCTCTTGTTCATCTCTGCCAAGATAAGCTATGCTAGGCTAACGCCACCCCAGGTCAAGCCAAGCTGACGCCAAGCCAAGTCCAGCCGTGCCAAAGTCCAGTCAAGTCTGGCCGAGTCAAGCCAAACCCGCTACACACCCAGTCAGGTCCAGTCTAGTCATCAGTCCTCCATCTACATCAAGCCTAGTCAAGGTCTACCCAGGCACGCCATTCAAAACCAAGTCTACCCGCAGCACCACCCTCAGCATCAGCCAGGTTCCACGCCTCATTACACACGAGCTAACTAACTCTGACCTTTCATTAGGGTTTCTGCTCTTACTGGAAGTTGTCTTCTGGAGCTAAGCTCTACAGAGGAAGCTGCTTTAACCATTGCTCTTACAGGAAGTTATCTCCTGGAACTACAATATACTCCGCTGAGTGGGCCTGCTCTGACCACTGTTCTTACAGGGAACCAACGCCTGGAATCTCCAGCCTGAGCTCAGGTAATCATCTATCTCTGCTTGTCTTCTACTCTGCCTGCCTCCACTAGGCTCCTCGGTTTCCTGGCTTACATCCCTCCACTATGAGCTACTCTGCTCATAGCATTTCACTGTCATTCTCAATAAACAGCCTGCTTATGGATCTAACCTTTGAGTCTTGCGAATCATTACAATAATAAATAGAATTAATAAAAACAAAAACAAATAAACCTTAATAGAAAAGATACTGAAATATATAGAAATACTTTTACTTTAAGTACATTTAGTTTCTGCTTTTATATTTGCACTCCAGTAAAAAATAAAATAGTCATGCTTTACTGTCACTTAAGGAATGAACGTGTGTTCTTCTGACGGTTCTAGTCCTAATCTGTAGGTTTCAGATAGATAGATAGATAGATACTTTATTGATCCCGAAGGAAATTTAGCAGCCAGTAGCAGTTACAAACATAGTACAAAAAAACAATATGGTATATAAAAATTAAATAGTGTTTAAATAGTGAGTTAAATAGTGAGTTCATTGTTCTTTCCTGGCTCTGAGGTAGCTGATCAGAAAAGGAACAAGAAACCGTAACTGGCCTCACTAGTTCACACCAGCGCAGAACAGCACAGCACGGCCCTGAGCACCATTTGGTTGGACGGCGGAACCGAGGCTCATGAAACCATTACAAAAAAACTTTCTTACAAGAGAAGGCCTGATTTTATCTGCCAAAGCAAACGTTTGAGACTTTCCTCTGTGGCATCCTAAAGTCTTCTTTTTGACTTTCTAGCCGTAAAAGCTTAGAGTACCGCAGAAGTCGCTCCGCTCCGATGGGCTATTTGGCCTTCAAGTCTTCTTTCTCAGCGGCATGTATTAAGACTGGCTGTGCTCTGCGAGATCTTTATGTTCCAAGAACGTGGCAGCCAAACATGATACTCACACTCCTGGCACATCCGCTGCCCACGCAGATCATGCCCAGTTTTTCTGAAGTACTTCCAAAACTGAATTTTGTCTAGTTTCTCCGGCGATGTCCAGTTCTCCGAGGGAACATCTCAGACAGCTTATATGCAGAATGTTCAGCCAACAGCCGGAGCCTAAAGGCTTTAGTGAAAAGAGTTTCGGGCGTGCGAGCCCATGAGTGTTGGCTGTCTTTGACTTTTCCAGCTCTGATGCCAACCCCTTCTCAACCCTGCATACAACCTTCTAGAAAAGACTGTCACATGGTAGAACATTCTGTTTGATAGAGACCAAGAATAAACATGCTGAAGGTCACTGAAGTCGTTTGCTGCCGCTGAAGGAAGTTATAAATGATTTTGTACTCATAAAAGGTTCTATCTGAATTCCACTCAATCATTTATATTATTTTTTGGTTTTCACATGAAAGTATCAGGTGCTTACCAAATAGTAGATACCATCAGGAGAGCAGCAGACTGTGTGATGAGCACCAGTCCCAGATACTATTTGCTGAGAACCATATATTATTAGATAATATTAAATACAACATCTACTGGAGCTATAAGATACTATCAAATAAATATATAGTATCTGCTGCTCATCTGATAGCATCTGGTGCTCACCACCCAGTATCTGGTGCTCCTCTGATAGTATCTGGTTCTCACCAAAAAGTATCAGGTGCTCACCATATATCATCTGATGCTCACCACCCAGTATCTGGGGCTCTTCTGATAGTATATGGTTCTCACCATACAGTATCTGGTCCTTACAAAAAAGCACCCAATATTATTTGGAGAGCACCTGATACTTTTTGGTGGACACGAAATAGTATTTGGTGCTTACTTAATAGTATCTTTGAGCTCATGTGATTGTATCTTGTGCCCACCAGAAAGTGTCATGTGCTTGCCACATAGCATCTGCTGCTCACCATCCAGTATCCGTGGCTCTTCTGATAGTATCAGGTGCTAACCACACAGTATCTTGTGCGCCTCTGATAGTATCTGGTTCTTACCGTACAGTATCTGGTGCCCACCACCCAGTACCTGGGGCTCTTCTGATAGTATCTGGTTCTCACCATACAGTATCTGGTGCCCACCAAAAATATTAAGTGCTCACCAAATAGTATCTGGGGCTTACATGATAGTATCTTGAGCCCATGTGCTAATATCTTGTGCGCACTAGGTTTTTACTTTTAAAACATTATACCACATCTCTTCAGCGGCTCTGTAAGTGTTTATGTTAACTATATATTGTCTTTAAAGATAAGCTTCCCATAAAGTATAGTCACAAAACACTTCCCTGAGTAGTATGTGGACCACAATAGGTGCTCATCTAATAGTATCTGGTGTTCAGCAAATAGTGTGTGTATATATATATATATATATATATATTGTGCACCTGATAATGTCTAGTGCACACTTAATAGAATCAGGTAGTTTGGTGTATCTGGTGCTCCCCAGCCAATTGGCAAAATGTATCAGGTGCTCACCTGATCTGGTTATCTGGTTCTCGCATGATAGTATCTTGTGCTCACCAAATAGTCATCTACTCAAATAGTAACTTTTTTAAATTAATAATGTATTTTTATTAATGATAGCCGAATAGCTAACCCTAACCCAAGTTGGGTTGTCTTTCCCAGCCTGTGTCTGTTGATCAGAGGAGGATGGGTCCCCACCTTGTGAGTCTTGGTTTCTCCTAAGGATTCATCCTCCAGCTCTGAGGGAGTTTCTTTTCACCACTGTCACCCATGGCTTGCTCACCGGGGGGTTTTCTATGTTTGTTCTATAATTTCTATGATTTATTGTTGTTATTTTCTCATTAGGCTTATTTCTGCTCTATTTAACTTTTCTTGTCACTAAATTCCTGTAAAGCTGCTTTGTGATGACTTCAGTTGTTAAAAACGCTATATAAATAAATTTTATTCGA
Organism: Megaleporinus macrocephalus; assembly: GCA_021613375.1. Lineage (NCBI taxonomy): Eukaryota > Metazoa > Chordata > Actinopteri > Characiformes > Anostomidae > Megaleporinus > Megaleporinus macrocephalus. The sequence continues at coordinate 2,443,221 of CM038704.1, read as the reverse complement.
TTTAATTTGATTTGATTAATGTGTACTGACATAAATGTGGTCCAAAAACTGGCAACTCATCACCACTGATCTTTAAATGATCATTTCAGGCTGTCTTGAAACCACCAGCCATTTTAAAGAAAAGGAAAGTGATGAGTGAAGAGATGTAATTGTCTTTAGGATTAATATATATATATATATATATATATATATATATATATATATATATATATATATATATATATATATATATATATATATATTCAGGAGATCCACCATCATACTGGTGAAATTACATATGTTACATTAGTAGGCTCTCAAACAGGCTCTCTCGAAGTCTTGATATCACTTTTGCTTTGAACGCAAAAAGGTCTAAAACATGCTGAACAGCCAGATGAAAACTATCACTGCCTTCTGAAGGAAGCGCTCGCTGAATGCTAATTTCAATATGTTCCTTTCTTCCTGACAGAGAGAAAAATGGCCCGGGAAAAGGCCGCTGTCACTTCAGTCATCCTTCAAAGCCGAGCTAAAGGAGGAGAATGAGAGCGAGCAGTAGCACTGAGTGAAGCACTTCCCAGCTTATTTAGGCTGCTATGCACGGCTTTGTGAAAGCTCCTTATTTTCACATAATGCAGACAATCAAAAGGCCACGCCGGTGGACGACAGGCGGCGGTCACTTGAGCTGAACTGGCCTTCAGTCTGTGGTGTTCAGAGCGCGGTTCAGTGGGACCTCTTTATAAACGGCTGCTGTAAGTAACATTCAATTACACGAGAACAGCAGCTCACTTTACAAAGCAGTTTCACTTACAGAGCACATTTATCTCTTCTGCAATCTCTGGCTCAGCCGGCCAGGGACCAAATCCAGAAGGGTTCAACTTTGTTAAGGCCAAAGACCACCGAACCATCGCACACTGGATGTGTCATAGAAAAAAAAAGAAGAAACTATTGTTTTAAATGGATGCACACTGATGCTAAAGCACCGGCTCCATTCCATTCCTCAGCACGTCACACTGCACCACTCAGCATTTTGCCTTAACTACATTCATTTAAAGTTAAAACATGTGTAGCTTGAAATGCACACTGAATGTGAGCCCCCAGTCTTTTAAGCTTAATCAGCCCGATGCTTATTACTCGCCAAGCTTTGTCAGCTCATAGCTTTCAGCAGGAAAGCAGACAGTGTGTGTTTAGGTAGTAAACTGTAGTAAACTGTGATGAGTGATGCTGAGCACTTTATTCCATTCAGTTAAAATGAGTAAAGCATGAAAATAAACTTGTACTCAGTTTTTATCGGCTCTTTCTGCTGGTATTCTATAGAAGTGCTCTACTTACATTTACATTTCAGGGTTTTTTTATTGAATCTAGGGGTGTAAGAAAATATCAAAATATTGAATATCGGGATATTATGATTAGTGATACTGTATCGATTCACAAAAACACAGTATCGATACACAGATTCCTGGCAGACAGTGAAGCATTGTGTGTTGTGTTTAAACCTCTCACCACCAGATGGCAGTGTTGTAATCATTTTCAGCTCCACTCCAACATTAACAAGCAGCACAAGGGCGCAGTGATATTGTAAGTATTGGCAAATCTGTTCATACAGTGGTATGTTTTAATAGTAGGATTTGAAAAATCACAGTACATCACTTTGCTTGCAGTATTGTAATATATATCGTGATATATCATAAATCATATATAATATATGATATATGATAGATATATCACGATATTTATTGTATCACCAGGTTCTTGCCCATACACAGCCCTAACTCAGTCCTCATATTAATGCAACAAACTGCTTCGATTTGAAAAGAATCCTTATGCACTGATCCTCAGTAAGGAAGTCAAAGGTCAAGCAACATGAAAACAATGCAGTACAGGTTTAGGTTTTAAGTTTTGTTTAAGTTTAATTAATATTCTTCAGGTGTGGAAAAGTAGCATCATGTGTGCACTGCTTTTCATCTTTTTATATTAATTTGTTTAGGGACAAAAACACTGATGCTTTTAAACTTTGGTGTTTGTAAAGACTTTAAATCAAACCTTTCCTCTCACTCAGAGCCAGGATAACTGAAGTGAAGTGCATTATGGGATGAGCCAGTTCACGGGTGATAAAGGAACAGTAGTTTAGAACAGGGTGATTAAGTTTGAGGGACCCAAACAGAAATATCTTGAAAGATCCATTAAGAAGCCGACAGGATGTTCTGGAGAAACTGTATTCATATGGTCACCAAGAGGCTGAACTGACTAGACAACACTAATAATAATAATAATAATAACAACAACGACAGTGCCACGCAAGAATAATAGGAGACACAAAGGGTTGTAAATTCCCTTCTTTACATGTATTCTCTCTCTCTCTCTCTCTCTCTCTCTCTCTCTCTCTCTCTTTCTCTCTTTCTCTCTTTTTTTTCTGTTTGCTGTGCCCCAAGGGAGGTCAGTTAGGGCCACATAAATAAAATGCTCCAATTAGCTGATGAATTTTTATATGCTTCCATGATACAGACTCCACCAACGTTTTACATTTTTAACCTCACTTAGTCCAACAGAGACATTCTGAGAGGGTTTGGTTTCAAATGGTTTAAATGTTATTGTGATGCTCTTTACAGTGGTGGTGATGGTGTTTACAGTGGTGGTGGTGATGTTTACAGTGGTGGTGGTGATGTTTACAGTGATGGTGGTGGTGATATTTACAGTGGTGATGTTATTTACAGTGGTGGTGATGTTATTTACAGTGGTGATGGTGATGCTGTTTACAGTGGTGATAGTGATGTTTACAGTGGTGGTGATGTTATTTACAGTGGTCATGGTGATGTTGTTTACAGTGGTGATGGTTATGTTTACAGTGGTGGTGATGATGTTTACAGTGGTGGTGATGATGTTTACAGTGGTGGTGATGTTGTTTACAGTGGTGATGGTTATGTTTACAGTGGTGGTGATGATGTTTACAGTGGTGGTGATGATGTTTACAGTGGTGATAGTGATGTTTACAGTGGTGGTGGTGATATTTACAGTGGTGGTGGTGATGTTTACAGTGGTGACAGTGATGTTTACAGTGGTGATAGTGATGTTTACAGTGGTGGTGATGTTTACAGTGGCAGTAATGATGTTTACAGTGGTGGTGATGTTTACATTGGTGGTGATGGTGTTTACAGTTTTGGTGATGATGTTTACAGTGGTGGTGGTGGTGATGGTGTTTACAGTGGTGGTGATGTTGTTTACAGTGGTGGTAATGGTGTTTACAGTGGTGGTGGTGTTTACAGTGGTGGTGATGTTTACAGTGGTGGTGATGATGTTTACAGTGGTGATGGTGATATTTACAGTGGTGGTGATGATGTTTACAGTGGTGGTGATGCTGTTTACAGTGGTGATGGTGATGGAAACTGGGGTCACCATGTCTACAACACTGATATACACATTCTATTTACTATGAAACCCACCAGTGAACCTACACCTGTCTTCTGTGTATAAGAAGTGTATTCATTACCATATGATGTAATAACTTTGTGGGTTTTTTTTAGAGGTGGACATCTGGTTCCATTCACCACCACTGTGAACTCTTCTGAAAGTAAGTTTCTATAGAACAGAGCATTTTACACCAACCACCCTGCAACCACCTGTTTAAATAGCAACCATTTAATTTTAGAATTAAAATTAGGGGTAAAACTAGGTCGGACTGGTTCTCCAACCTCCAGCCTACGACTGACCCTAAATGAAGATGTTGATAGTGCTGGTCATGGAATAATTAAATAACTTTTTATGTTTATGGTAGATACGATTGCAGGAAGGTCACAAGTGGACCTCAGATCTTTCCACTATGCCGTCACTCCAAAGAACCTTTATTTTCAGGAGTGTATAACGCCTTCACAGCACTCCAGCCCTGAGCGTGAGCATCATTAATTCAGTTTCATCTCCACCAGAATGCCTCCTTTTATTTTCCTCTTTCAGTAAACAGCTTTGTTCGTTCTAGGGGCTGTCTATAAACTGTCAAGTCAAGGTGCAAGAGCACAGCACGTTGTTTGCCGTGATGAGTGCAGACAGAGGAAAGCAGTGCGGCGGATTATGTAACTGTCTGGGGGGTGGAGGTGCTGGGGGGAGGGGGTAATGAGTGGGAGTGCATCCAAAAGATTTAGCTGAAACATCACCCATAACCGTTCACAGCAGATCTGAGCATCTGTCTCTGAATATCAGCGCAGATCAACAACCAAACCCAAACATTATTATTAAATCAGTTCATCTGGTGTGAGAATAGGCTGTTCTGAGCCATATCAAACCAGCACAGCGTATTAATCAATCTGCTTTTATTTGTTTAAAAAACAAACAAACAATGGAAACTTCGCCCCCACACGACTCCCTTCATCAATCAAATGCATTCAGTTTGTATATAAAACAGTTCATAGGCAGAGTTATAAGGGACGGGGATGTGTGGATGCTTTGTCCACATGAAGTTCATGTGAGCCATCTGAAAAAGACTCTTCTTCACTGTGGTCACTAAAAAAGACAAAGTTTAGCAAATATATTACATTTCCAGTATATCCAATATAAAGAACTGGAGGATAGAAATACATTTCATACATATTTTACATCAGAATACATCTGGACTTGTTGTAATGTGCAGTGGGTGAATTGTTTATGTTGAATGTTTGGCTGATGTTTGCCCAACGTACTCAGTCTGTACCCTTTTTGCAAAAAGGGGTTTCCACAAAGGTTCCAGAATATGTTACAACAAAACCATTTCTTGATGCTGAATAGAACCATTAAGAGGTTAATTAATTCCCATCCTAGAGAAGAGCTGTTCATTCATACAAGTAACAATTTAAGAATTCAAGTTGTTATTTGAATGTTCATAGTTCTGTACATAACCATTGCTTTTAATAAAGGACTCACTGAGTGTACCAGACTGTATCCATACAGTACCCCAAAATACCAAACTGTACCCATACAGTACCCTAAACACCCCAAAATACCCAACGGTACCCATGTAGTATCCCAAATACCCAACATACCAAGCTGTACCCATGAAGTACCCCAAATACTCAAAATACCTAATTGTACCCAATGACCCCCCATACCCAAAAGAGCAAACTATACCCATATAATTCCCCAAATACCAAACTGTACCCACACAGCACCCCAAATACCCCCAAAAAACAACCTCTATCCATGCAGTATCCAAATACCCAAACTACCAAACTGTACCCCTGCAGTACCCCAAATACCCAACATAGCAATCTGTACCCATGTAGTACCCCAAATACCCAAAATACTTACTGTACCCAAAGAACTTCTATACCCCAAAAGAGCAAACCATACCTATACAATTCCCCAAATACCAAACTGTACCCATACAGTACCCCAAGTACCCCAGAATACCAAACTGTACCCCTGCAGTACCCCAAATACCCAACATAGCAATCTGTACCCATGTAGTACCCCAAATACCCAAAATACTTACTGTACCCAAAGAACTTCTATACCCCAAAAGAGCAAACCATACCTATACAATTCCCCAAATACCAAACTGTACCCATACAGTACCCCAAGGACCCCAGAATACCAAACTGTACCCCTGCAGTACCCCAAATATCCAAAAAACCAACCTCTATCCATGCAGTATCCAAATACCCAACTGTACCTATACAGTATCCCAAATACCTAAAATACCAATCCATACCCCCAATTAAAATAAACATACCTATACAGCACCCCAAATACCCAAAAATACCAATCTGTACTTGTGTAGTACTCCAAATAGCAAGCTGCAGCAAAAATACCAAAAGTACCCAAAAGCCCAACATATTATCACTGCCATATTGAAACCTTATGAATCCAAAATGCACATATAGTCCATACAATGCTACTTTAATGTAATTGAGTATGTTATTCTGTGTACTTGTGCCAGTTTGGGATATTTAAATTGAGTCATTCGTCATGAAACAAAAACAATCTAATAAATAAATAAATAGCTACATGGTTTTGATATGACAGTAACAATATGTAACTGTACCCTATGAAACCCATACAGCACCCAGTACTCAAAAGACCAATACCATACCCAGAATATCAAACTTTACAGTTCCCAAAAATTTACCCATGCAATACCCAGAATACCAACCTGTACTCTGGTAAGGCTGTAGCCAAAATACAAACCTGTACCTAAGCAGTACCAAAAATATCAAACTTTGCCCACACAGTACCGAAAATAAGAAATAAACCTTTCTGTAATTAGAATACCAAAAAGCACTCATACAAATGGTACCAATACAGTACCCAAAATACTAATCAGTACCTGTACAGTACCCAATATAACCATTATTACCCACTCAGTACCCAGTAATACCAAACGATATGCAAACATAACCTAAAATACTAAATTGGTTCAATACCCCAAAATACCGACCTGTACCCATAGTATCCAAAATACCAACTTGTACCCATAGCACCCATAGTACCCAAAATACCGACCTGTACCCATAGTACCCAAAATACCAACTTGTACCCATAGTACCCAAAATACTGACCTGTGCCCATAGTACCCAAAATACCAACTTGTACCCATAGTCAGAGGTGGACAGTAATAAAGTACATTTACTTGAGCACTGCACAAGTACATTCTTCAAATATCTGTACTTGAGTAATACTTTTTGGAAGCGTAAGACTTTTACTCCACTACAGTTAAAAGATAAATGTATGTATATACTTTTGGGACGATGGATGAATGTTCTTTTTCTAAAATGTGATTGGCCAAATTGTGTTCTCCTACACTGTCAATCCTAAAGTCTAAGGCTGTGTCTCAAATCCTAGTAAACTCCTACATAGGCAGCATTTTACGTCATAGTATGCGCTCCCGACATGTAGACTGTCCCAATTCTTACATACCTTAAACATGCTGTCTACTGAGGAACCTTATTTAGACCTGATTTTAAAGAAGTATTGAACTCTTCCTCAGCCGCTAAGACAATCCCATGATGCACCGCAGGCTAATCTAGGAGCAGTGAAGTGGTTTTAAAATGTGAGTTATTTTGATTCTCTGGAGTTTTAATGTGTTTCTGGTCATATAATCACACAAAACAGTATTTAATTATCAACTCTGTAACGAGTCCTTCACCATTTACACTTTTATACTCCAGACTTTTTAGTCTCGGGCTATTGTTTTGGATGCCGGCTGGTAGCTCAGCAACCAGCTAAACCACCGGTGGCGTGCTGCAGTGGGGGGAACAAGCCGTGACGCAGTCTCTCTCTAACTAGAGCGTCTCAGTAATCTGTTTTATGAGGAGAGATGAGGAGAGAACACTGCTACTTACACACTCACTACCTAGACAGCCTACTTACACACTCACTACCTAGACAGCCTACTTACACACTCACTACCTAGACAGCCTACTTACACACTCACTACCTAGACAGCCTACTTAGACACTCACTAGGGTTTGAGACAGAGCCAAAGTGACACTGGATGTTTGGATACTTGGTGTCAGTTGTAATGGTGGTGAGATGTTCCAAATGGAGAAAGCATATCTTGGTCTGTTCACACTGTTTAATTCCAGTCAACAATTTAAACGACCTAGTCTGAGCTTGTAGCAGCTGCTGTTTTTATTCTGTGGTTGGTCGAATGAGTTTTGTTATTTAGTTGTTTTCAAGCTAACTGGTTTTCCTACTCGTCCACCTGCTGTGTGAGGTGTTTCTACTGCAGAAGGTCTGAGATGAAACTTGGAAATTGTAAGTGATGTACCAGCAAATGTGAGATGAATCTGACGACAGAGGCCCTGTAACTGCATTGTGACAACAATACAACAAAACATTGACATTAAAAGATGTACTTTTGAATACTGAAGTATTTTTATACTTAGTACTTCAGTACTTTAGCTCAGGAAAAAACTTTGACGGAACACTTTTCATTTGTGTTAGCATAACATTTAACCAGGACTATCTTTTAATCAAGTAATGGAGTTATTGAGTTTGTCCACTCAGCCCACAGTACCCAAAATATCTGTATCTGTACAGTACTCAGTAAACTATAGAGTACCCATAGAGTACCCCTGAAATACCCATGCAGTCTGTAAAATACCATCCAGTACCCTAAAATACCAAACTGCACCCATACAGTCCCCAAAATACCAACCTGTAGCCATAAAGTACCAAAAATACCATACAGTACCCATCCTGTCCCCAAAATACCAACCCATCCCCATGTAGCATCCAAAATACCAACCCATACTAATTCAGTACCATAATACTAAGCATCACCCGAAATACCAAGCAGTACCCATACAGTACTCAATATATCACCCAGTACCCATTTAGTACACTTATGGAAAATAGTAATTCAAGAGTTCTACAGAGTACCAGACAGCGTAATTCTATTTTTGAAAGCTCATCAGAACAGTAGAAGAAAACCTTTTGGTATGTAGAACGGTTCTCAACAACCATCTGCAGAACCTTTCATGGAGCAAAGAACCGTTTAATTATGCAGCGGGTTCTTTGAGTGTTCAAGGTTCCACTTTCTTTACTGCAGAACTCTTGAACGACTGTCCTTTATAAGTGTGTAGGCTCTTTCTTTCTCTCTCTCTCACTCTCTTTCTCTCTCCCACTCTTTCTCACCCACTTCTTCTTTCTCTCTTTCTCTCTTTTTTCTATCTCTCTCTCACTCACTCCCTTTTTCTCTCTCTCACTGTGTGTAGACCATCCAAAGAACCAATCTCTCTCTCTCTCTCTTTCTCTCTCTCTCACACACACACTTTTTCTTTCTCTCTCTCTCTTACCCTCTCTCTCTTTCTCTCTCACTCTCTCTCTCTCTCACACACTTTTTCTTTCTCTCTCTCTCTCTCACCCTCTCTCTCTCTTACCCTCTCTGTCTCTCTCTCTCTCTCTCACTCTCTCTCTCTCTCACACACACAGTTCTTCTTTCTTTCTTTCTCTCTCTCTCTCTCTCTCTCTCTCTGTGAGTAGGCCATCCAAAGAACCAGTCTCTCTCTCTCACTCACTCTCTCACACACACTTCTTTCTCTCTCTCTCTCTCTCTCTCTCTCTCTCTCTCTCTCTCTCTCTCCCTCTCTCTCTCCCTCTCTCTCTCTCTCTCTCCCTCTCTCTCTCTCTCTCTCTCTCTCTCACACACACTTCTTTCTCTCTCTCTCTCTCTCTCTCTCTCTCTCTCTCTCTCTCTCTCTCTCTCACACACACTTCTTTCTCTCTCTCTCTCTCTCTCTCTCTCTCTCTCTCTCTCTCCCTCTCTCTCTCTCTCTGATCAGATCACACAGAACGGCTCCATCGGGGTTTGGGTCGTGACGCAGCAGGGTAGGCAGGCCCGGAGCCGCACGCGCAGCTCCTTGTTGAAGGCGAAGCAGATGACGGGGTTGGCGGCCGCCTGCGCGAACGTGAGCCACACGGCCGCGGTGAGGTAGACATGCGGCACGGCGCCGCCCTCGGCGAAGGCGCGCGCGTAGCACGCCGCCACGTAGGGCGCCCACAGCAGCAGGAAGGCGAGCGTGAGCATGTAGAACATCTTGCCGATGCGCTTCTCCGTCTTGAACTCGTCGAGCACGAGGAGCCTGCGGCCGGCGTCGCGCGGCGCCTGCCTCACTCCGACCAGCGCGGGCGGCGTGGGTCCGCGACCGAAGCCCGCGATCCAGTTGGCGGCCGCTTGGCCCGTGGCGCCGGGTCCGTGGAACGTCCAGTTGTGGCTGACCGCGGGCACGGGCTGCGCGGGCTTCATCTTCCGGTGTCCGTAGACGAAGCACAGCATCTTGGCGTACACGGCGTGCGTGGCGCCGACCACGGCCGCGAGCGTGAGCGCCAGGCCCAGCGCGTCGCCCGCGCGCGCGGGGGCGTGGCCTAGCGCGCAGTGCTCGGGGTCGCGCGGGAACGCGCCCGCGCTCGCCTCCAGCGCGGGCGGCAGCGCGGCGGCGGCCGACAGCGCCCACGCGGCCGCCACCAGCGCCGCGCACGCGCACGGCGTCACGCGCTTGGCGTAGAATCGGTGGTGCGCGATGGCCAGGTAGCGCGTGACGCCGGCGGCCAGCAGCACGAAGGCCACGTGGAAGCAGAAGAGCGCGGCGAGCGCGGCGGCCGCGCGGCACCACGCGTGCGCCCACGTCCACGCCCACGGGCGCCCGCGCGCCCCGGCCGCCGCCGCGGCGGCCACGGGGAAGCCGAGGGCGGCGCGAGCCGCGTCCGCCGCGCACAGGTCCAGCAGCAGGTAGTAGGGCGCGCGGTGCAGCGCGCTGTCCTTCAGCACGAGCGCGCACAGCAGCGCGTTGCCCGCCACGCTCGCGCACAGCATCGCGCCGAGCGCCGCCAGCTGCACCGAGTCCTGCAGCGGCAGCGGCGGGCCGCCGGGGTCGCTCGCGTTCGCCATCCGAGCAGCCGCGCCGGGGCTACGGAGTCCAACATCAAGCAGCGTCTCGTGCCTCGGCAGGTTCGCTCACGGCAGCGGTCGGTCGCGGAAATGACGCGCAGAAATCAGCGCGCGGCCATCGTCTGCCGCTCTGATCCAGTAATGAGGTCGAGCTTGTGTTTCGTCGGTCGTTTTAAGGGAGGGGGAGGAGTTGGGGGGGGGGGGCGCTGGAAGGAGGCAGAGGGTCTTTTAATCCATCGGGATGAAGAGGCAGCTTGGAGCTCTGGTCTTCATCAGTCCATCACAAACACCTCCCTCACCTCCTTCTGGTCTGCAGCGCCGGTTCATCCACAGCTTCGTGGCTCGGAGAGAAACGGCGACGTGTCGTTTTCGCTGGTAAACAAGCGGAGGAGGAGGAGGAGGAGGGGGGAGGAGGAGGAGGAGGAGGTGGTGGAGGGGGGCAGCGTTTTGTCTGTGAGTCGCGCAGGAGAACAGCTTTCTCGCCTCCAGCAGGATCTGCTGAGATCTTTGTTCTCCGCTGTAGAAGCGACCCGTTCAGAGCTGGAACAATAGGCACGAGAGCGGTGGGCTTCCCCGTGTGAGGAGGTCTGGCTGATGTGCGCTCCGCTGCTGCCGCTGCCGCTGCTGCTCGAGAGCGTCCAGACCCTCACCGTGTGACTACTCCGCCGAGCCTTTAAAGGCACAGCCCCCCAATTACAGCCCCGCGCTCACAGTCAGCAGCAGCGCGCCCCTGCACGCGCGGGTTATCGCTCACAGACGCTCTGATCCTCTGATTAGATAAAGATTTCAATACAAAAATAATCATTAATACATTTAAACACACGCGTACGTTCTCCAGACTGTCTCGCTGTGTGCAGATGAAAGGGCTCGAGCTATCAAAGAAATACTGTCATTAAAGTAAACATCTGATGCTGAACCGCTTTGATCTCGTGTTTAAAGGTTGAGAGCATTTATTAGTGAATGTGTGAAACCTGAGAGCTCATTACTGCCCCCGCTAGGCGGACCACCACTGTCAGCACTCACCCACTAACACTTACATGTTCTTCAATTACTCCTCCTTTACAGTCTCTCTCCTCCCTCTTCACTCCTTGACCGGTACTCACTTCTTCAGAGGTTCCTTAGAGCTTCGATGTAGAACCTTTCTGGAAGGGGTCCTGCTACATAATAAGGTGACCCTTTCTGGTGCTATACAGAACCCTACAGCATATTTTCCATCAAGCTGGAGAACCCTTACATGGCGCAAAGAACCCTTTTAATTAAAGTGGTCATGGTTCTAAATAGAACCTTTTTTTGCTAAAGAACCCTTGAAGAACCACCTTGTGTGTATTACACTTATGAAGGGGTTCTTTAGTTCAGGAGAATGGTTCTGTTTCAATCAATCAATCAATCAATAAACCTTCACCTAAACATGGAGTACATTGAGGATGACCTTTATTTCCAATGTAGCCAATACAGAAATCAACAATATAATAATAATAATAATAATAATAATAATAATAGTTTTTAAAATGAATAAGAATGAGTTCTATTTAGAAGTACCTGTTCTTTGCCCGGTCAAATGGTTCTTCAGATTGATAGAGAATGTGTTGTATATATATATATATATATATATGGTCAGTGGAGCTGATACAGTGGTCAGTGAGTGGAGGTCCTGTATGGTCAGTGGAGCTGATACAGTGGACAGTAAGTGGAGCTCCTGTATGGTCAGTGGAGCTGATACAGTGGACAGTGAGTGGAGGTCCTGTATGATCAGTGGAGCTGATACAGTGGTCAGTGAGTGGAGGTCCTGTATGGTCAGTGGAGCTGATACAGTGGTCAGTGAGTGGAGCTCCTGTATGGTCAGTGGAGCTGATACAGTGGACAGTGAGTGGAGCTCCTGTATGGTCAGTGGAGCTGATACAGTGGACAGTGAGTGGAGCTCCTGTATGGTCAGTGGAGCTGATACAGTGGACAGTGAGTGGAGCTCCTGTATGGTCAGTGGAGTTGATACAGTGGTCAGTGAGTGGAGGTCCTGTATGGTCAGTGGAGCTGATACAGTGGTCAGTGAGTGGAGGTCCTGTATGGTCAGTGGAGCTGATACAGTGGTCAGTGAGTGGAGCTCCTGTATGGTCAGTGGAGCTGATACAGTGGACAGTGAGTGGAGCTCCTGTATGGTCAGTGGAGGTGATACAGTGGACAGTGAGTGGAGCTCCTGTATGGTCAGTGGAGCTGATACAGTGGTCAGTGAGTGGAGGTCCTGTATGGTCAGTGGAGCTGATACAGTGGTCAGTGAGTGGAGATATAAGGAGGGGGGTTTAATGTTAGTAGGGTTGGTGTCTGTGAGTTAGCTGTAACTGCACTGATGTGAGAGGAGCGCTGTCACAGTCCTCTTTTAACCTCTTCCTGCAGAGGATTTTTGATGAAGTGCGCACTCTAGTGTTCAAGTTAGGCAACACAAGTTCTCCAGACAGCGGTGAGTCATGTATTTGCACAGAGCCTCATTCCAGGTTCTCAGTCCGGATCCTGGAATAGACCATCGTTCTGTAGTTGGCACCAAATAAGCAGCACCATCTCTACACCAGGCACGAAACACAAGGGGTTCTGGGAGGTCTCAAAATCTCAAACCAGGTTTATAAAAATAAACATATTATTCTGTGAGGCTGTAGCCGTGTTCACCCCAGTCGACAAGCTGCTGCCACTCTCCAATATCTACAGCACTGCAGCACTGCTCTGCCTCAGGGAGGCGCTGTAGCAAATGGGTTCACCCAGTTGGTTCTCAAGAGATGAGTGAATTATTAGTGACTCTCAGACTGAAGAGGAGATGATGAGTAAGATCTCAGTTAACATGTGGAAGATCTAACAAACTAGAGAAGAGCATCTCCAGAAGAAGAACTGCTAAACCAAGCATTATGTAGCCACTGAAGCGGCAGCACTGCTGGCCACCCAACATGGGACCCCCGGAAAAACAGTGGGGTATCTCGGACACTGTCTCCGATTACATCCGGTGTTTTGGAGTACCTGTTGTGTTGTTTTCTCTTTTTTCTCTTCCCTCTTTACGGGTGATCCTGCTGATTTGCTGCTTGTTGCTCCGCCTGTGTGCTCATCTCCTATTGGCTAGTTCTGATGGCAGGAGATCTAAAAAGAACCTATGTTCCTGCAGTCGGGGAGCTGATGTGCTGGACGCCCACCAGCAACAGACAGAACAGGATTCGTAGGGGTGACCTGGCCTTATTATTGTTTATCTCTTGGCTTTGTTTATGTTTAAAGTGGACAGGAGTGGTTTGTTATTTTGGCCTGCAGTCACGCTAAAGCTATTTGAGTCCTGAATTCTGACCACAAGCAAGTTGACTGGACGCTGGAGGCTGGTAAACACGCATATTGAGCTCTAACAGAAATCAATGATTGCCCTTATTATTTGTGTTGTGTTGATTTTGAGGGAGTACTGGCTGTTCTGGTTCGGGGCTGAGTGGGCAGTCAGTGAGTCTAACTCCTGGAGGACGTGATACTCTGAGAGAAGAAGTGAATGGTGTTTACAGTAATCAGGGAATCGCTGCTGTTAGTCAAGTAAAGTTTATTTGTGTGGCGCTTTTAACAAAATTGCTAGCAGCTTTACAGATGTTTGAAAACATACAGTTACAACATGTATCCCCCTGTAAGCAAGCCAGAGGCAACCGTGGCAAGAAAACCTCCCTCAAGACTGGAGGAAGAAACCTCAGGAGGAACCAGGACTCAGGAGAGGCAACCCGTCCTCCTCTGGTCCTCTGGTAGAGGCAGTCTCTGACTGAGGCAGTCTCTGATTGAGGCAGTCTCTGACTTTGTGGAAAGTAGGAGTGAGCTGAAACAGTCCCATCATATCTTAATGCTGGGACATCTGGATGTATCTATTACACCCTATATTAAAGAAAAATGCTACAAAGCCTCATTAGTGCGGTAGAAGTATAGAAGTGTACTCATTAGTGTAGTAGAAGTATAGGAGTGTACTCATTAGTGTAGTAGAAGTATAGGAGTGTACTCATTAGTGTAGTAGAAGTATAGGAGTGTACCCACTCACTAGTGTATAGTACAGAAGTGTACTCATTAATGTAGTAGAAGTATAGGAGTGTACTCAGTAGTGTAGTAGAGGTGTAGGAGTGTACCCACTCACTGGTGTATGGTATAGGAGTGTATTCATTAGTGTAGTAGGTGAAGTATAGGAGTGTATTCATTAGTGTAGTAGGTGAAGTATAGAAGTGTATTCATTAGTGTAGTAGTGAAGTATAGAAGTGTATTCATTAGTGTAGTAGGTGAAGTATAGGAGTGTATTCATTAGTGTAGTAGGTGAAGTATAGAAGTGTATTCATTAGTGTAGTAGTGAAGTATAGTAGTGTACTCATTAGTGTAGTAGGTGAAGTATAGAAGTGTAGTCATTAGTGTAGTAGGTGAAGTATAGAAGTGTACTCATTAGTGTAGTAGGTGAAGTATAGAAGTGTAGTCATTAGTGTAGTAGGTGAAGTATAGAAGTGTACTCATTAGTGTAGTAGGTGAAGTATAGAAGTGTAGTCATTAGTGTAGTAGGTGAAGTATAGAAGTGTACTCATTAGTCTAGTAGGTGAAGTATAGAAGTGTACTCATTAGTGTAGTAGGTGAAGTATAGTAGTGTATTCATTAGTGTAGTAGGTGAAGTATAGTAGTGTATTCATTAGTGTAGTAGGTGAAGTATAGAAGTGTATCCATTAGTGTAGTAGGTGAAGTATAGTAGTGTATTCATTAGTGTAGTAGGTGAAGTATAGAAGTGTATTCATTAGTGTAGTAGGTGAAGTATAGAAGTGTATTCATTAGTGTAGTAGGTGAAGTATAGGAGTGTATTCATTAGTGTAGTAGGTGAAGTATAGAAGTGTATTCATTAGTGTAGTAGTGAAGTATAGTAGTGTACTCATTAGTGTAGTAGGTGAAGTATAGAAGTGTAGTCATTAGTGTAGTAGGTGAAGTATAGAAGTGTACTCATTAGTGTAGTAGGTGAAGTATAGAAGTGTAGTCATTAGTGTAGTAGGTGAAGTATAGAAGTGTACTCATTAGTCTAGTAGGTGAAGTATAGAAGTGTACTCATTAGTGTAGTAGGTGAAGTATAGTAGTGTATTCATTAGTGTAGTAGGTGAAGTATAGTAGTGTATTCATTAGTGTAGTAGGTGAAGTATAGAAGTGTATCCATTAGTGTAGTAGGTGAAGTATAGTAGTGTATTTATTAGTGTAGTAGGTGAAGTATAGTAGTGTATTCATTAGTGTAGTAGGTGAAGTATAGAAGTGTATCCATTAGTGTAGTAGGTGAAGTATAGTAGTGTATTCATTAGTGTAGTAGGTGAAGTATAGAAGTGTATTTATTAGTGTAGTAGGTGAAGTATAGAAGTGTATTCATTAGTGTAGTAGGTGAAGTATAGTAGTGTATTCATTAGTGTAGTAGGTGAAGTATAGAAGTGTATTCATTAGTGTAGTAGTGAAGTATAGAAGTGTATTCATTAGTGTAGTAGTGAAGTATAGTAGTGTATTCATTAGTGTAGTAGGTGAAGTATAGAAGTGTATTCATTAGTGTAGTAGTGAAGTATAGAAGTGTATTCATTAGTGTAGTAGTGAAGTATAGTAGTGTATTCATTAGTGTAGTAGGTGAAGTATAGTAGTGTATTCATTAGTGTAGTAGGTGAAGTATAGAAGTGTATTCATTAGTGTAGTAGGTGAAGTATAGAAGTGTATTCATTAGTGTAGTAGGTGAAGTATAGAAGTGTATTCATTAGTGTAGTAGGTGAAGTATAGAGTATTCATTAGTGTAGTAGGTGAAGTATAGTAGTGTATTCATTAGTGTAGTAGGTGAGGTATAGAGGTGTATTCATTAGTGTAGTAGCTGAAGTATAGAAGTGTATTCATTAGTGTAGTAGGTGAAGTATAGAGTATTCATTAGTGTAGTAGGTGAAGTATAGTAGTGTATTCATTAGTGTAGTAGGTGAAGTATAGAAGTGTATTCATTAGTGTAGTAGGTGAAGTATAGAAGTGTATTCATTAGTGTAGTAGGTGAAGTATAGAAGTGTATTCATTAGTGTAGTAGGTGAAGTATAGTAGTGTACTCATTAGTGTAGTAGGTGAAGTATAGAAGTGTATTCATTAGTGTAGTAGGTGAAGTATAGTAGTGTATTCATTAGTGTAGTAGGTGAAGTATAGAAGTGTATTCATTAGTGTAGTAGGTGAAGTATAGTAGTGTATTCATTAGTGTAGTAGGTGAAGTATAGAAGTGTATTCATTAGTGTAGTAGGTGAAGTATAGAAGTGTATTCATTAGTGTAGTAGGTGAAGTATAGTAGTGTATTCATTAGTGTAGTAGGTGAAGTATAGTAGTGTACTCATTAGTGTAGTAGGTGGAGTATAGAAGTGTATTCATTAGTGTAGTAGGTGAAGTATAGAAGTGTATCCATTAGTGTAGTAGGTGAAGTATAGAAGTGTATTCATTAGTGTAGTAGGTGAAGTATAGAAGTGTATTCATTAGTGTAGTAGGTGAAGTATAGAAGTGTATCCATTAGTGTAGTAGGTGAAGTATAGAAGTGTATTCATTAGTGTAGTAGGTGAAGTATAGAAGTGTATTCATTAGTGTAGTAGGTGAAGTATAGAAGTGTATTCATTAGTGTAGTAGGTGAAGTATAGAAGTGTATCCATTAGTGTTGTAGGTGAAGTATAGAAGTGTATTCATTAGTGTAGTAGGTGAAGTATAGAAGTATATTCATTAGTGTAGTAGGTGAAGTATAGAAGTGTATCCATTAGTGTAGTAGGTGAAGTATAGAAGTGTATTCATTAGTGTAGTAGGTGAAGTATAGAAGTGTAGTCGTTAGTGTAGTAGGTGAAGTATAGTAGTGTAGTCGTTAGTGTAGTAGGTGAAGTATAGTAGTGTATTCATTAATGTAGTAGGTGAAGTATAGAAGTGTATTTATTAGTGTAGTAGGTGAAGTATAGTAGTGTAGTCGTTAGTGTAGTAGGTGAAGTATAGTAGTGTAGTCGTTAGTGTAGTAGGTGAAGTATAGTAGTGTAGTCGTTAGTGTAGTAGGTGAAGTATAGTAGTTTATTCATTAGTGTAGTAGGTGAAGTATAGTAGTGTAGTCGTTAGTGTAGTAGGTGAAGTATAGTAGTGTAGTCGTTAGTGTAGTAGGTGAAGTATAGTAGTGTATTCATTATTGTAGTAGGTGAAGTATAGAAGTGTATTTATTAGTGTAGTAGGTGAAGTATAGTAGTGTAGTCGTTAGTGTAGTAGGTGAAGTATAGTAGTGTAGTCGTTAGTGTAGTAGGTGAAGTATAGTAGTGTAGTCGTTAGTGTAGTAGGTGAAGTATAGTAGTTTATTCATTAGTGTAGTAGGTGAAGTATAGTAGTTTATTCATTATTGTAGTAGGTGAAGTATAGTAGTGTAGTCGTTAGTGTAGTAGGTGAAGTATAGTAGTTTATTCATTAGTGTAGTAGGTGAGGTATAGATTTTGATTTAAAGGGGTGATTTTGGAATCAACCATTATTCCTCACATAAAGAAAAATAACCTGGATTCAGAATTCCTTATTTAGGAATGTCACTGACTACAAAGTGAAGCTTGACGTGCAGGTGTAGAGGCGTAGCTTACCTTGTGAGGTTTAATCTGTGTCCCTGCTCTCGTACACTGAGACACAGGAGAGACACTTCTTCTTTACAAGCCTCCCGAGCGATTCTCATAAAGCTTCAATATCGTCTCTCGTATAAACTCAGAAACCCAATTATGAGAGCACTAATGGATGTTTAAAACTATGGCCGATGTAGATGAGATACTTTTATGTTATTTGTTTTTCTTATGCCAGCTTTAAAATTGATCAGTGGGACTAATTAAATTTGAAATGAGCTGAATTGAATTTCTTCAACTCCGGAAAGCCTCGTTAGCTAATGAGCTGAAACAGGTAGGAAACTCATTAAAACATACTAAAACATAGAAGAAGCTCGGATGTTCACTACGGCAACGTTGCTCGTTTATCTTCTCGCAGCAGGAAATCATTCTAACCCTCTTAAACACTGACATGATCCTCAACGTTCCCATCATTAGACTCTTTCAGGAAACAGTGAAGCAGATAAAACTGAAACTGAACCAGATCCACCAGCACTAGAGCAGTGATAGAGTTCCATCCAGAGCTGATCATCCAACATCAGTACCTGACCTCACTAACACTCAATCAAATCCTCACAGCAATGTTCAACATCAGTACCTGACCTCACTAACAATCAAATCCTTACAGCAATGTTCAACATCAGTACCTAATCTCACTAACACTCAATCAAATCCTCACAGCAATGTTCAACATCAGTACCTGACCTCACTAACACTCTATAACACTCTATCAAATCCTCACAGCAATGTTCAACATCAGCATCTGACCTCACTAACACTCAAACAGATCCCTTATAGCAATGTTCAACATCAGTACCTGACCTCCCTAACACTCAATCAAATCCTCACAGCAATGTTCAACATCAGTACCTGACCTCACTAACACTCAATCAAATCCTCACAGCAATGTTCCACATCAGTACCTGACCTCACTTACACTCAATCAAATCCTCACAGCAATGTTCAACATCAGTACCTGACCTCACTAACACTCAATCAAATCCTCACAGCAATGTTCCACATCAGTACCTGACCTCACTAACATTCAATCAAATCCTTACATCAATGTTCAACATCAGTACCTGACCTCACTAACACTCAATCAAATCCTCGCAGCAATGTTCAACATCAGTACCTGACCTCACTAACACTCAATCAAATACTCACAGCAATGTTCAACAGGAGTACCTAATTTCACTAACACTCAATCAAATCCTCACAGCAATGTTCAACATCAGTACCTGACCGCACTAACACTCAATCAAATCCTCACAGCAATGTTCAACATCAGTACCTGACTTCACTAACATTTAATCAAATCCTCACAGCAATGTTCAACATCAGTTCCTGACCTCACTAACACTCAATCAAATCCTGACAGCGGTGTTAAACATCAGTACCTGACCTCACTAACACTCAATCACATCCTCACAGCAATGTTCAACATCAGTACCTGACTTCACTAACATTTAATCAAATCCTCACAGCAATGTTCAACATCAGTTCCTGACCTCACTAACACTCAATCAAATCCTGACAGCGGTGTTAAACATCAGTTCCTGACCTCACTAACACTCTATCAAATCCTCACAGCAATGTTCAACATCAGTACCTGACCTCACTAACACTCAATCAAATCCTCACAGCAATGTTCCACATCAGTACCTGACCTCACTAACACTCGATCAAATCCTCACAGCAATGTTCAACATGAGTACCTGACCTAACTAACACTCAATCAAATCCTCACAGCAATGTTCAACATCAGTACCTGACCTCACTAACACTCAATCAAATCCTCACAGCAGTGTTAAACATCAGTACCTGACTTCACTAACATTCAATCAAACCCTCACAGCAATGTTCAACATCAGTACCTGACCTCACTAACACTCAATCAAATCCTCACAGCAATGTTAAACATCAGTACCTGACCTCACTAACAATCAAATCCTTACAGCAATGTTCAACATCAGTACCTGACCTCACTAACACTCAATCAAATCCTCACAGCAATGTTCAACATCAGTACCTGACCTCACTAACACTCAATCAAATCCTCACAGCAATGTTCAACATCAGTACCTAATCTCACTAACACTCAATCAAATCCTCAAAGCAATGTTCAACATCAGTACCTGACCTCCCTAACACTCAATCAAATCCTCACAGCAATGTTCCACATCAGTACCTGACCTCACTTACACTCAATCAAATCCTCACAGCAATGTTCAACGTCAGTACCTGACTTCACTAACATTCAATCAAATCCTTACATCAATGTTCAACATCAGTACCTGACCTCACTAACACTCAATCAAATCCTCGCAGCAATGTTCAACATCAGTACCTGACCTCACTAACACTCAATCAAATACTCACAGCAATGTTCAACAGGAGTACCTAATTTCACTAACACTCAATCAAATACTCACAGCAATGTTCAACATCAGTACCTGACCGCACTAACACTCAATCAAATCCTCACAGCAATGTTCAACATCAGTACCTGACTTCACTAACATTTAATCAAATCCTCACAGCAATGTTCAACATCAGTTCCTGACCTCACTAACACTCAATCAAATCCTGACAGCGGTGTTAAACATCAGTACCTGACTAACACTCTATCAAATCCTCACAGCAATGTTCAACATCAGTACCTGACCTCACTAACACTCAATCAAATCCTCACAGCAATGTTCAACATCAGTACCTGACCTCACTAACACTCTATAACACTCTATCAAGTCCTCACAGCAATGTTCAATATCAGCATCTGACCTCACTAACACTCAATCAAATCCTCACAGCAATGTTCCACATCAGTACCTGACCTCACTAACACTCGATCAAATCCTCACAGCAATGTTCAACATGAGTACCTGACCTAACTAACACTCAATCAAATCCTCACAGCAATGTTCAACATCAGTACCTGACCTCACTAACACTCAATCAAATCCTCACAGCAATGTTCCACATCAGTACCTGACCTCACTAACACTCGATCAAATCCTCACAGCAATGTTCAACATGAGTACCTGACCTAACTAACACTCAATCAAATCCTCACAGCAGTGTTAAACATCAGTACCTGACTTCACTAACATTCAATCAAACCCTCACAGCAATGTTCAACATCAGTACCTGACCTCACTAACACTCAATCAAATCCTCACAGCAATGTTCAACATCAGTACCTGACCTCACTAACACTCAATCAAATCCTCACAGCAATGTTCAACATCAGTACCTGACCTCACTAACACTCAATCAAATCCTCACAGCAATGTTCAACATCAGTACCTAATCTCACTAACACTCAATCAAATCCTCAAAGCAATGTCCAACATCAGTACCTGACCTCACTAACACTCAATCAAATCCTCACAGCAATGTTCAACATCAGTACCTGACTTCACTAACACTCAATCAAATCCTCACAGCAGTGTTAAACATCAGTACCTGACTTCACTAACATTCAATCAAATCCTCACAGCAATGTTCAACAACAGTACCTGACCTCACTAACACTCAATCAAATCCTCACAGCAATGTTCAACATCAGTACCTGACCTCACTAACACTCAATCAAATCCTCACAGCAATGTTCAACATCAGTACCTGATCTCACTAACACTCAATCAAATCCTCACAGCAAGTGTTAAACATCAGTGCTGACCTCACTAACACTCAAATCAAATCCTCACAGCAATGTTCAACATCAGTACCTGACTTCACTAACACTCAATCAAATCCTCACAGCAATGTTCACATCAGTACCTGACTTCACTAACACTCTATCAAATCCTCACAGCAATGTTCAACATCAGTACCTGACCTCACTAACACTCAATCAATCCTTCACGCAATGTTCAACATCAGTACCTAATTTCACTATCACTCAATCAAATCCTCACAGCAATGTTCAACATCAGTACCTGACCTCACTAACCTCTTAACATCTTCAAATCCTCACAGCATGTTAACATCAGTACCTGACCTCACTAACACTCAATCAAATCCTCACAGCAATGTTAAACATCAGTACCTGACCTCACTAACAATCAAATCCTTACAGCAATGTTCAACATCAGTACCTGACCTCACTAACACTCTATAACACTCAATCAAATCCTCACAGCAATGTTCAACATCAGTACCTGACCTCACTAACACTCAATCAAATCCTCACAGCAGTGTTAAACATCAGTACCTGACTTCACTAACATTCAATCAAACCCTCACAGCAATGTTCAACATCAGTACCTGACCTCTCTAACACTCAATCAAATCCTCACAGCAATGTTAAACATCAGTACCTGACCTCACTAACACTCAATCAAATCCTCACAGCAATGTTCAACATCAGTACCTGACCTCACTAACACTCAATCAAATCCTCACAGCAATGTTCAACATCAGTACCTAATCTCACTAACACTCAATCAAATCCTCAAAGCAATGTTCAACATCAGTACCTGACCTCACTAACACTCAATCAAATCCTCACAGCAATGTTCAACATCAGTACCTGACTTCACTAACACTCAATCAAATCCTCACAGCAGTGTTAAACATCAGTACCTGACTTCACTAACATTCAATCAAATCCTCACAGCAATGTTCAACATCAGTACCTGACCTCACTAACACTCAATCAAATCCTCACAGCAGTGTTAAACATCAGTACCTGACTTCACTAACATTCAATCAAACCCTCACAGCAATGTTCAACATCAGTACCTGACCTCTCTCACACTCAATCAAATCCCTCACAGCAAGTGTTCAACATCAGTACCTGACCTCACTAACAATCAAATCCTTACAGCAATGTTCAACATCAGTACCTGACCTCACTAACACTCAATCAAATCCTCACAGCAATGTTCAACATCAGTACCTAATCTCACTAACACTCAATCAAATCCTCAAAGCAATGTTCAACATCAGTACCCTGACCTCACTAACACTCAATCAAATCCTCACAGCAATGTTCAACCATCAGTACCTGACTTCACTAACACTCAATCAAATCCTCACAGCAGTGTTAAACATCAGTACCTGACTTCACTAACATTCAATCAAATCCTCACGGCAATGTTCAACATCAGTACCTGACCTCACTAACACTCAATCACATCCTGACAGTGGTGTTAAACATCAGTACCTGACCTCACTAACACTCAATCAAATCCTCACAGCAATGTTCAACATCAGTACCTGACCTCACAAACACTCAATCAAATCCTCACAGCAATGTTCAACATCAGTACCTGACCTCACTAACACTCAATCAAATCCTCACAGCAGTGTTCAACATCAGTACATGACCTCACTAACACTCAATCAAATCCTGACAGTGGTGTTAAACATCAGTACCTGACCTCACTAACACTCAATCAAATCCTCACAGCAATGTTCAACATCAGTACCTGACCTCACTAACACTCAATCAAATCCTCACAGCAGTGTTCAACATCCATACAGAAGGCTGTTATTCACTTTGTACTGCTGACCAGTAAACAGAGCAGTGAGAACACGTTGTGTTATTTGGACTCTGTTCGTTATCGCGCTGCATCCAGTGTTTAAGTGCTGCACTCGACTTGTAGAGGGCAGCACTTCACGTCAGACCCCACTCAGACGAGTGAAGAGGACCCTCGAGACTCGAAATGGTCCCCCAGCCAAAATACTTGTTTACAGAACCACAAGTGTTGTTGATAATCATTACTTGTGTTGACCTATCAGCAGCAGAGAGCTCTGAGTGAGACCAGAGTACATAAAATACTGAGTTCAACCAAGTCTGTGCTTTCACAGACCACTGGTGTTCAAAAATACTCACCCTGAGTGATTAGTTATTACAAAAAATCAGCTCCAACACCAGCTACTCTCCGTCACCGGATACCAGCAACCTCAACACACTGCTCGCAACCTTCAGAGCCCTTCATCATCTCTCCTCTACGCATATCCTTCATCCTTCCATCCGCTCTCGCTCGTCTGTAGGCTGTGAGTCTCAGTGAGTGACAGATCTTACATATATAGAACGTATATAGCAACCAACACAAACTGTGCAGCAGCAGATGAGCTACTGTCTCTGACTTTACATCTACAAGTTGGACCAGCAAGTAGTAGGAGTGTCTAATAGAGTGGACAGTGAGTCCACTCTGATGCACTCCTACCAGCACAACACACACTAACACACCCTCACCATGTCAGTGTCACTACAGTGCTGAGAATGACCCACCTCCCTAATAATAGCTTCTCTGTGGTGGTCCTGTGGGTATCCTGACCATAGAAAAAAATGGATATATAGGGCTATATATATCAAAATCAGAGCATAATCATATCAGAGTAAAAATCCTTGAATAATCAAATTAATTTCTGAATTTCTCTGAATTTGGTGGTGTGTCCACTTGAATGACAGTGTGATCAGTAGATTCGATCCACCTGAGAGTCGTCTGGGCGCAAGCGTCACTGGAGGAATATGTGACCTTTTTTAACTAAAGCACTGCAGTTTGTTTCAGTTTGAGTTTATAGAAATGATGCAGAAGCTTGAGGCTCTCACAGCGTTTATTTTTTTAAGTTCTGAAACTTTCTGTTGTTTATTTCAGGGTTTAACAGGAAACAGAGCAAGTAGAGTGAAACGCAATTATTATTATTATTATTATTATCATTTTTATTATTATTATTATTATTATTTATTATTATTATTATTATTATTATTATTATTATTATTATCATTTTTATTTTTATTATTATTATTATTATTATTATTATTATTATTATTATTATTATTATTATTATTATTATTATTATTATTATTGCTCTGTTAGAACATCAGAATGCTTTCAGACAGTTGTTGATGTTGCTGTTGATTGATGTTACCCATGTTAGGTTGATCGCTCACTCTAAACTGCTTGTAGGGGTTGGCCATGTGATATACTGGCAACCTGTCCATGGTGTACCCCACCTTCGCCTGATGATGCTGGGTTTGCCTCCGGCCCCCCGTCACCCCAACTAGCGGGATAAAGTGGGAGTGGACGGATGGATAATGTTTCACTACATATTTAAGATAATGGCAAGTACTTACTAAGTATTAGGGTTAGTATTATTATATTATTATATTATTATTATTAAAAATAATAATAATAAAAATAAACCTTGTATATTAGAGGAGTTGACCAATCACAAAGCAGCAAAAATGCCATTCACTATGAATGCCTGTTAACTGTAATGTATTTGAGTAAACTTTACTCTCTGATCACTGTACTCTCTGATTACTGTACTCACTGATCACTGTACTCACTGATCACTGTACTCTCTGATCACTGTACTCTCTGATTACTGTACTCACAGATCATTGTACTCACTGATCACTGTACTCTGATTACTATACTCACTGATCACTGTACTCACAGATCACTGTACTCTCTGATCACTGTACTATGATCACTGTACTCTCTGATTACTGTACTCACTGATCACTGTACTCACTGATCACTGTACTCACAGATCACTGTACTCACTGATCACTGTACTCACAGATCACTGTACTCTCTGATCACTGTACTCTCTGATCACTGTACTATGATCACTGTACTCTCTGATTACTATACTCACTGATCACTGTACTCACTGATCACTGTACTCTCTGATCACTGTACTATGATCACTGTACTCTCTGATTACTGTACTCACTGATCACTGTACTCACTGATCACTGTACTCTCTGATTACTGTACTCACTGATCACTGTACTCACTGATCACTGTACTCTCTGATCACTGTACTCTCTGATCACTGTACTCTCTGATTACTGTACTCACAGATCACTGTACTCTCTGATCACTGTACTCTCTGATTACTATACTCACTGATCACTGTACTCACAGATCACTGTACTCTGATTACTATACTCACTGATCACTGTACTCTGATTACTATACTCACTGATCACTGTACTCACTGATCACTGTACTCACAGATCACTGTACTCCCTGATCACTGTACTCTGATTACTGTACTCACTGATCACTGTACTCACAGATCACTGTACTCTGATTACTATACTCACTGATCACTGTACTCTCTGATCACTGTACTCTGATTACTATACTCACTGATCACTGTACTCACAGATCACTGTACTCTCTGATCACTGTACTCTGATTACTGTACTCACTGATCACTGTACTCACAGATCACTGTACTCTCTGATCACTGTACTATGATCACTGTACTCTCTGATTACTGTACTCACTGATCACTGTACTCACTGATCACTGTACTCACAGATCACTGTACTCTCTGATTACTGTACTCACTGATCACTGTACTCACAGATCACTGTACTCTCTGATCACTGTACTCTCTGATCACTGTACTCACTGATCACTGTACTCACTGATCACTGTACTCTCTGATCACTGTACTATGATCACTGTACTCTCTGATTACTGTACTCACTGATCATTGTACTCACTGATCACTGTACTCTGATTACTGTACTCACTGATCACTGTACTCACAGATCACTGTACTCTCTGATCACTGTACTATGATCACTGTACTCTCTGATTACTATACTCACTGATCACTGTACTCACTGATCACTGTACTCTCTGATCACTGTACTATGATCACTGTACTCTCTGATTACTGTACTCACTGATCACTGTACTCACTGATCACTGTACTCTCTGATCACTGTACTCTCTGATCACTGTACTCACAGATCACTGTACTCTCTGATCACTGTACTCTCTGATTACTATACTCACTGATCACTGTACTCACAGATCACTGTACTCTCTGATCACTGTACTCTCTGATTACTATACTCACTGATCACTGTACTCACAGATCACTGTACTCCCTGATCACTGTACTCTGATTACTATACTCACTGATCACTGTACTCACTGATCTCTGTACTCACAGATCACTGTACTCCCTGATCACTGTACTCTGATTACTGTACTCACTGATCACTGTACTCACAGATCACTGTACTCACAGATCACTGTACTCTCTGATCACTGTACTCACAGATCACTGTACTCTCTGATCACTGTACTCACTGATCACTGTACCCACAGATCACTGTACTCTCTGATCACTGTACTCTCTGATCACTGTACTCACTGATCACTGTACTCACAGATCACTGTACTCTCTGATCACTGTACTATGATCACTGTACTCTCTGATTACTGTACTCACAGATCACTGTACTATGATCACTGTACTCTCTGATTACTATACTCACTGATCACTGTACTCACTGATCACTGTACTCACAGATCACTGTACTCACAGATCACTGTACTCTCTGATTACTGTACTCACTGATCACTGTACTCTCTGATTACTATACTCACTGATCACTGTACTCACGGATCACTGTACTCACAGATCACTGTACTCTCTGATTACTGTACTCACAGATCACTGTACTCTCTGATTACTATACTCACTGATCACTGTACTCACAGATCACTGTACTCACAGATCACTGTACTCTCTGATTACTGTACTCACTGATCACTGTACTCACAGATCACTGTACTCTCTGATTACTATACTCACTGATCACTGTACTCACTGATCACTGTACTCACAGATCACTGTACTCACAGATCACTGTACTCTCTGATTACCGTACTCACTGATCACTGTACTCACAGATCAATGTACTCTCTGATCACTGTACTATGATCACTGTACTCTCTGATTGCTGTACTCACTGATCGCTGTATTCTCTGATTACTGTACTCACTGATCACTGTACTCACTGATCACTGTACTCACTGATCACTGTACTCACAGATCACTGTACTCTCTGATTACTGTACTCACTGATATACTAAAGCAGAAGTAAAGTAGTCTATCGGTGTCACTGGAGAAAACTGAATTGAGTAAATGGAGCTGTTACTTTCTGCCTCAGCCTTTTTTGGGTTTTTTTGTCCCCATCTAGTGGTGAATGTGGAGTCAAGGCAGATCTTCATTACTGTTTCATGGCTCTCTGTTGCCTCGGTTTACTTGCTGATTAAATAACTGTTATTCACCACTGTCATAAATATAAAGCATACTTGGAGCTTCCCTCACGGGCAGAACCGGCAAAGATGAAGTAGTAACCGTGTCATCTTACAAGTTGGAGCGACACAATGTACGTAATAACAGAAAGAATTACACAGTATTAGTTTTACTCAAATATAGCTTGTGTTTTCAACCCGTACAGGCTACACACAGTGTGCTGAGAGTTTGAAGGTGGAGAATTTGTGTAGTCTGATAAAACACACAATGCACATCATACATTTTGTCACTGTCGTTGTCTATTTTACTGTTTCTACATCATTTAAACACGACAGTTAACACAAAATAACACAGAAGGCATTCTGGTTCCATTGACTTACATTAAAACTAAACACTGTTATTGTCCTCTCCTGTAAAGTTGAAGATACTAGCTTTTCTTTGGCTGGCTGGGGGCTTATTTGGTGTGAGATTGTCAGACTAACCAAACTTGCACCTGTCCTGCATCATTTTATCTCTTTCAGCTCTAAGGTCTCTTGGTTGATCACTCAACGTCTCCATCCATCTCTTCCTAGCCTCTGTTGTGATGTCCATAATGGGAATACTGAGCTTCTTCTCATAGCTGCTGAAGACCCATAGAGTGGCAATAACAGAGACACTGTTCTCCCTCTAATAATAATAATAATAAAAATAATAATAATAATAATCTATAGAGCAATTATCATACCAACAAACAACAACATAAACTTAATTAAAAGATCATTACAATGACACTGACCTGGGCAGCAGCGCTACTTCCTCATCTTCACATGTTGGACTGTCACCTCTTCTGGTACAAAGTGGTATTACAGTAACTCACTATCACCTCTTCAGGTACAAAGTGGTACTATCACTATCATTATCACTATCACCTCTTCTGGTGCAAAGTGGTCCTACAGTGATTCACTATCACCTCTTCAGGTACAAAGTGGTATTACAGTGACTCACTATCACCTCTTCAGCTACAAAGTAATACTACAGTGACTCACTATTACCTATTTAGGTACAAAGTGGTACTACAGTGATTCACTATCACCTCTTCAGGTACAAAGTGGTATTACAGTGACTCACTATCACCTCTTTAGGTATAAAGTGGTACTACAGTGACTCACTATTACCTCTTCAGGTACAAAGTAGTATTACAGTGACTCACTATCACCTCTTCAGATACAAAGTGGTACTACAGTGACTCACTATCACCTCTTCAGGTACAAAGTGGTATTACAGTGACTCACTATCACCTCTTCAGGTACAAAGTGGTATTACAGTGACTCACTATCACCTCTTCAGCTACAAAGTAATACTACAGTGACTCACTATTACCTATTTAGGTACAAAGTGGTACTACAGTGATTCACTATCACCTCTTCAGGTACAAAGTGGTATTACAGTGACTCACTATCACCTCTTTAGGTATAAAGTGGTACTACAGTGACTCACTATTACCTCTTCAGGTACAAAGTAGTATTACAGTGACTCACTATCACCTCATCAGGTACAAAGTGGTACTACAGTGACTCACTATCACCTCTTCAGGTACAAAGTGGTATTACAGTGACTCACTATCACCTCTTCAGGTACAAAGTGGTACTATCACTATCATTATCACTATCACCTATTCTGGTGCAAAGTGGTACTACAGTGACTCACTATCACCTCTTCAGGTACAAAGTGGTACTACAGTGACTCACTATCACCTCTTCAGGTACAAAGTGGTACTATCACTATCATTATCACTATCACCTCTTCTGGTGCAAAGTGGACCTACAGTGACTCACTATCACCTCTTCAGGTACAAAGTGGTACTATCACTATCATTATCACTATCACCTCTTCTGGTACAAAGTGGTACTACAGTGACTCACTATCACCTCTTCAGGTACAAAGTGGTACTATCACTATCATTATCACTATCACCTCTTCTGGTACAAAGTGGTACTACAGTGACTCACTATCACCTCTTCTGGTACAAAGTGGTACTACAGTGACTCACTATCACCTCTTCAGGTACAAAGTGGTACTACAGTGACTCACTATCACCTCTTCAGGTACAAAGTGAATTCCAAACTTGTGAACGATTTTGCAAGAAGCTGTAAGTCCCTGAAACATACTTGATTATTTTTAGTTTTTCCATTAGTATCATATTTCAAAGTAAATAAAATGTCTACATTTGTGTTGTAGACATGTTGACCCCCCGGTCCCCTTACCACCACTGTAAACAGCATCTAAAACCATCAAATCAAATCAAATCCCCTTCACCAGTGAAACCAGGTGCCAGCTCTATTGCAGTGCACTGGTTCTGGTTTATTAAGCACAAGGCAGCTGCCTCCTATTGTTCCTTTTACGTCTCGCTGTGACTCGAGCAGCGGGGAGGCTATCGCTCGCAAGCTGTCTCCCCCCTTGGAAGCAGAGAGCTTTTCATTTGTTTAATTACCCAATTAACAGAATGCTAATTAGTCCATTTCCGAGCTTGAGTGTGTATTGAGATCGTGTTACATAACCGATAGTAATCCCCAATTAATTTGTTTTAAAGTAGCGCTCTATCTAGTGGGGGCCAAATCCGCAGGGCACCGGTTAGGCCTCATCCATGTGATGTCAACACAATCCACACAATAACTCTATTGTTTTCTGTTTGGTGGTGCTCAATGCCAACAATCCTCAAACTGTAATCAGGCTTGCCCTCACTCGATGCCCTTAATTCTTTATTTGAAAGTTGATTTTAATCTCATTCAATTTTGTCACGCTTCCCGAGATGAACAGAAAGGCATTTCAAAGTGATTGCAACTGTACTCTCCTGCACCGACTGCCGGAGTGGGTATTCGGGAGAGTCAGGAGAATTCCTGGTCGGCTGGTAAGCCTCTATGTTAAATGTTACATCCAGGTGTATTCCGTCGCTGTCCGAAGAAAAACATGTACACCATATGGCCAATGTATTCAGAGGTCACCAACTTTCTGCAGAGTCAGTCATCACAGACCTCCAAACTTCATGTAGCCTTCAGATCAGCTCAAGAACAGAGTACTTTTTGCTTTGGACAGCGGCCATATACATAGTAATGTAGGAGTTAAACCAGTGGCCTACTGTTTACAGTGGTGGTGATGATGTTTCCAGTGGTGGTGATGTTCACAGTGGTGGTGGTGATGTTCACAGTGGTGGTGTTGTTTACAGCGGTGGTGGTAATGTTCACAGTGGTGGTGGTGATATTTACAGTGGGGGTGGTGTTGTTTACAGTGGTGGTGATGATGTTTACAGCTGTGGTGGTGATGGTGTTCACAGTGGTGGTGATGATGTTTACAGTTGTGGTGGTGATGGTGTTTACAGTTGTGGTGGTGATGGTGTTTACAGTTGTGGTGGTGATGTTTACAGTGGTGGTGATGTTTACAGCAGTGTTGATGGTGTTCACAGTGGTGGTGATGGTGTTCACAGTGGTGGTGATGGTGTTTACAGTGGTGGTGATGATGTTTACAGTGGTGCTAATGATGTTCACAGTGGTGGTGATGTTTACAGCAGTGTTGATGGTGTTCACAGTGGTGGTGATGGTGTTTACAGTGGTGGTGGTGATGTTTACAGTGGTGGTGATGTTTACAGCAGTGTTGATGCTGTTCACAGTGGTGGTTGTGATGTTTACAGTGGTGGTGATGTTTACAGCAGTGTTGATGGTGTTTACAGTGGTGATGTCTTTACCTTGATGGTGATGTTTAAAGTGGTGGTGATGGTGTTTACCGTGTTGGTGATGATGTTTACAATGGTAGTGATGTTTACAGTAGTGGTGGTGTTGTTTACAGTGGTGGTGATGATGTTTACAGTGGTGGTGATGATGTTTACAGTGGTAGTGGTGTTGTTTACAGTGGTGGTGATGATGTTTACAGTGGTGGTGATGATGTTTACAGTGGTGGTGATGTTGTTTACAGTGGTGGTGAAGGGAACCAGGTGTCACCATGTCTACAACACAATACTTTAATTATGCTCAAACCACCAGTGAACCTACACACCTACAACTGGGGACTATTTTGCCTTAATATGCTCTGTGTGTACCTCTCTGCTCCGAATGCGCTGTATACAGTATGTTTAGGCCCCTAGAATTCTCTCAAAACTATCATTAAACAATATCTCAGACATCAGTCAACGTAGATAGCACAGAGGCACAGAGACAGTCAGGTGGTAACGTCTCTGTCTCTCTTGATTGGAGTAGTTCCATCAATCTGAAGAACCATTTCACCAGTCAAAGAACCATTTAAGAGTCTTCATGGTCCTATATAGATCCATCGCCTTTACTAAAGAGCCATCTTTGTGTATGGTACGCTATAACATGATAAGTGTAAGTATTATGAGATTGACAGTTCAGCACAGAGAGGCATTTACAGAAGGGAGGAAGGTAAGCAGTATAAATAAATCAATGTTTTGTGCTTCCTCATTGTAAGAACATGCAATAGATGAAGTACTTATTATTGTACTGTTGACATTGTAGTTTTTAAACCACACAACAGCCCCAAAGGACCCAATAAAACAGGGATTTAATTAACCACATATTCCTCTTCTGCTGGTGGAACCGTTTGGTTTATATCACTGACAGCAGCAGATAAAGGGAGAGAAGAAATGGCAAGTCACAGTGGAGTCTACTCACACACAACAGGGTGGCTGTGTGATTGATGCGGCTCTCTCGTGCCTACAGGCTACAGTTTGTGTCATTAACTTTTTTCTGTATCAGTATATAGGGCAGTGAAGCCCCTCGACACCGGATGTCACCCTGCTAGCCATCAGTCTGGTGATGAAGCTCTCTCGTGGCCTGTGGTGGTGTAAATTGACTAAACGCTTGGTGGCAAATAGTAAAGGGTGTGTACATTTTGGAAAGAGAAAATAGAAGACAGAACACAGTTTGGTGCGTATTATAATACAAACTATATTCATAGTTCAATTAGCTTCTCCAATAGTACATATATACTATACTATATATCCAATAGTATATAATACTAGAACAAATCCAGATAAACATCAATTTAAACCACGTCCTTGTCTTGTTGATTAGATAAACTGGATGGTACAATGCTATATATATATATATATATATATATATATATATATATATATATATATATATATATATATATATATAATATATGTGTGTGTGTGTGTGTGTGTGTGTGTGTGTGTGTGTGTGTCTACAGTACTGAGCAATGGTTTTAGTCACTTGGGGACATTATTATTGTTTCCAGACAGTTTTTATTTACTCAGTAAACACTTTATTATTAAATATTAAATAGTATTAATAGAGTAAGTAGAGCTTTTACATACATCAGTGTGTTTATTTAACCCTTTCCAAGCTTCTCCTAAACAACCCAGTATTATTATCAGTTCTCATCTAATACCTGCTTTGACTGCTCAGTACTTCATTAAGATAAATCAAGATTTGCTGCTGAAGGAACTGAACACATTCATACAATGTCTGGGGCGTCCAGGAGAAATCTGGAACCTAACTTTGTTCTTCAAACTGGATCAAGATCTGATCTACTTCTCTCACAATAACATATTCATGTTACTTTGTATTGTATGTATGATTATTTACATCTGTTCTAATCAGATCTGCTCTTCTTACTGGTGAACACACACTTATCGATCAGACTAGAGGCCAAGAGCATATAACTAATAACTAATCTTACACTGTTTATATATCTGTCCACACATGTAACAATATAACATATTTTTTGGATGACATACACAACACTGGCACGTCCCAGAGGTACTAGAGATATGCAGCTGCTCCAGAGTGACCCATTCTATTGGTTAGTGCTTTCCTGTGGGGATTTACACAGTGGAGTCACATTATTATGACACCGTGTACAGCAGCTAGACGGACTGGGAGACTCAGTAAGGTCCTGGTAGGTGGTCACAGGTATCTGGAGGTATCATGCTGACTGCAGTGCATCCCACAGCTGCTGGAGGGAGCGTGGAGGAGGGTCCATAGAGCCAAAACCACCATCCAGGTGCTCCCATGGATGCTCAGCTGGGTTCAAGTCTGCAGGAATTAGGGGCCCAGGGTAGTACTTAGAAATCTTGGTCAGCTCTTCCAACCAATGTGGGACATTTCTAGTTGTGGGACGTGTCTCATCGTCTTGCCGGAAGATCGCATCCACCCCAGAGAAGACCATCAGCATGTATGGTGTGCGTGATCTGCAAGGATGGATTCAGACCCAAATGGGTTGAGAGTGTCTTCCACATGGATGAGCGGGTCACTAAAACATTCCCCAACAAAACAAGTAGGAAGTGGTCATAATAATGTGACTCCACTGTGTATAAGCCAAGTGTGTTAGCAGTTGGAGAACTTAAAGTAGTGAATGGCTGCTTTTGGACACACATTCATCCCAAACTCTAGCTCTGTCAGCGCTTCACATCTAAAGCAATGACGGATCATGGCCAGAGAGTGGCGCTCTACACCCATGAAAGAGCCCAGTGTCTCCAGCTCCAGCAGCGGAAGAAGCAGGCGTGAATCCACAGAGTGCACTACAGCACAGTGTTAAATACCACGATGGACTGTGTTTTTCAGACCTTGATCAAGGGCACGAGCCAGCGTCCGTAGGACTTCAGGTTCACTCGAACGCTCACCAGCGCACCGGACCCCCACGTGACCATTTCTCACTGTTTCCTAATTAACTCTCGCTGAAACACATCTGCTGGCATTAAAGGCTTTTACTTTCATTCATTAAGACACTGTATGATGCAGCTAGGAGAAAGAGGCTGAGGGCAATGCTGCTTTTGCGGTACATTTTAAAATTCTATGTGTAAAAAACAAGGTGAAGCATTAAGGAGGCTGATTTTAAGAAGACGTGTGCATAAAATTATTAAGACTGGCTTGATGTGAAAGGTCCTGTTCTGTGGGTCAGAATTCTTCACAGTGGTGGTGATAGGAACCAGACGTCTGAAGGGTTTAATGCCTGTACAAGCTAAGAGAGAGTCTAACAATGGTTCTAATACACTGCTTACTGTCTGAGGCTTCAATAATAATAATAATTCTGAGATAATTTTATAACTCCAATACAGTGACAAGGTCATAAGGCAAAAGGGACTTGTTTATAAGTCGTTTTAAATAAAAGTAGTATATTCAGATTGTAAACCTTGTGACACTGGTTAAGTTTTTAATTATAGATTTAAGAAAAACAGACCACACAAACATCATAACTTGCCAAAATAACATAAATACTGACTTAATTTCCTAACTTCTGATTGACTGTCTCTTTATATGGTTTTATACAGTGACCGACAGCAGCGTCCACTATACCTACAACCAGCACACTGACCTCACATTGATCTCCACTGTAAACTGGAGCTTCTTAAATAGTTTTTTTTTATTCTAACAGTTTATTTAAAAATCCCGACACTGCAGATACACACGAGCTCCAGCGCCACCTCTTATTACCTTCCTGTGTTAACGTTGACGATGGTGTGAAATAACGAGGAGACTAAACGTGTGGCTGTTTATTTGGAGTATAATGTTAACGTGTTAGCAGCTAAAGTGTTTGGGAAATGGAAACTGTAACTGTAAAACTGTGAAGATCCGGTTAAACAGCAGGGGGGCGCTCTCACAATACCCCTAACTCCCAGATTAGCACACCTTGCTTCAGTTTAGACCTCTTCTCACATCAGTACCTGTAGCCGTCTGGACGATGAACATTTTTAGCATGATTTTGATGACGTGTTGGTCACCAGTTGCTTGCTAACTGTTGATTGTTGACTTTGTTCAAATAGTTTACAATCTACTAACTTCTTAAAGTCTGAATTTGTTAAAAAAAAAAGAATCTGACCTAAACTTATGACAAACAAAACAAAAGGTGTTATGTTTCTGTGATTCACCGCCCCCTGGTTCCTATCACCACCACTGTACAGAAACTTTAGTCTGCAAATTTCTCTACAATGAACCATGTCACATCAAAAACACCAAAACCCCAAATTCCTTTCTCAGTGACTATACCCTCAGGACATTTTGGAACGCCGGTGGAATTCCCCTTTAATCCGCCGTGACACGCTATTAAAAAGCGAGTCACGCAAAATAGACCAGCAGTCACGAACGCAGCACCTCAGGAAAGTGTGAACTGAGGTACACGCACACTTTCTCTACTTCCTCTGTCCTTCTTCTGAACTTTTCCCCCTCGCTTCATTGGATGGAGTGAAGAAAGAGAGGGGGAAACGGTGAGAGAGAGAGAGAGAGAGAGGTGGGGGGATAGTGTGAGGTGGGGGGACGAGGGAAGCATTTCATTTGTAATTAGCCAGTTTAGCTAGCTTCACGAAGAGGCTTGATGTTAACAGTCTGCCATAAAACGTGAAAAATCCTCACATCCGAGACAAAACGCGTCTATTTTTAATCGTTTCTTACAAAGTTTTTTTTTTCTTTTCTTCAGAGAAAACTTTGCACGGCGCGCGCGCGCTATTCCGGCAGCTGCAGCTTCAGCTCTGCACTGAACGCTGCTAGTGTTTACCCAGCAGGTGGATGTGACGTCACGGACTTGGAACGGCAAAAAATAACAACATCTAAATCCGCGATTTTTCTTTTTCTTCTCCCTCGTGCGTTTTTTTTCCTCTCTTCTCTCTCCTCCACTCGCAAGACGCGCTAAAGTGTAACCTCGCTCTCATAAGCGGGAGAGGAAGGTGGCGTGGAGGGGCTGCGGGTTCCCTCCTCGAAACGCTGTGCCTGGATCTGTGTGCCTGTCCGCCTGAGTTAGTCCCCCGGGCGGGCGGAGTAATATTGTTAGTGTTTACAGTGTGCTCAGCGCTCACGCTTTCTTGGTACATCTTCTCTCAGACTTGTCCTCTTGTGGTAAGTTAAATGGAGCTTTTCTGCCTCTCTCTTTCTCTCTCCGTCATATTTCGCCTCGCCGCTCGGCTCTTCTCGTTGTTGTCACATGTTCTCGCTCTCCGGCTGCTGTTTCTAGCGGCCGCGTAAACAAGTAAACAAACAAACACGGCATCGTCCAGTCAGTCAGTCAGTCAGGCGGGCGGTCCGTGTGGAGGAAGCGCTGCTGTCGTTTCTCTGGGGTCGTTTTTCTGAAAGTTTGTGAGGAGGAAGACTCCAGGACCAGACAGACAGAGAGACACACAGACAGACAGGCAGAGAGACAGACAGACGAGCTGCTGCGTACGCCACTTTTCCAGCGTGGAGAAGTTAAGTTTGTTAGCACCGCGGCTAGCAAAACTTGTAATTCTGACATGTTCGCGCTCGCGCGCGCGACGTGCAGCAGCACAAGCCCGCGAAACAAAACGTTTTGTGACAGTTTGAGGCGCCGCGACGCAAAACATTCCCACTTTACACAACTTCACAACTTCCACCGCGCCGAGATTCCTACCGAGCACCACCAGCATCAGGCTGCCAGGGGGGCTCTCCCCCACGTGCTCTCTCTGTCTCTCTTTATCTCTACAGTTCTCTCTTTCTCTCACTCTGTAGTTCACTCTCTCTATTTATTTATTTATTTATTTATTTATTTATAGGTCTCTCTATATCCATCTATAACTCTCTCTATATAGTTCTCTATCTGTAGCTTTTTCTAGTTCTCTCTCTCTACAGTTCTCTCTCTATAGTTCTCTTTCTCTATAGTTCTCTCTCTATATCTATAGTTCTTTCTCTCCATAGTTCTCTCTCTCTATAGTTCTCTCTCTATATATATCTATAGTTATTTCTCTCTCTCTATAATCCTCTCTCTCTCTATAGTTTTCTTTTTATAGTTCGCTTTCTATCGTTCTCTCTCTCTAGTGTTCTCTCTCTCTCTCTATAGTTCTCTCTCTCTCTATAGTTCTCTCTCTATATATAGTTCTCTCTCTATATATAGTTCTCTCTCTATATATAGTTCTCTCTCTATATAGTTCTCTCTCTATAGTTCTTGTTCTCTCTCTATAGTTTTATCTATATATGTAGTTCTCTCTCTATATATAGTTCTCTCTCTATATATAGTTCTCTCTCTATATATAGTTCTCTCTCTATAGTTCTTGTTCTCTCTCTATAGTTCTATCTATATATATAGTTCTCTATATAGTTCTCGTTCTCTCTCTCTATAGTTCTATCTACATATATAGTTCTCTATATAGTTCTCTCTCTCTATAGTTCTCTCTCTCTATAGTTCTCGTTCTCTCTCTCTATAGTTCTATCTATATATATAGTTCTCTCTCTCTATAGTTCTTGTTCTCTCTCTCTATAGTTCTATCTATATATATAGTTCTCTATATTGTTCTCTCTCTCTATATAGTTCTCTCTCTCTCTCTCTCTCTATATATATATATATATATATATATATATATATATATATATATATATATATATATAGATAGATATAGATAATTCTCTCTCTCACACACACTGTATCTATAGTTCTCTCTATATAGTTTTCTCTCTCTCTCTGTATCTCTCTCTGTGGTTCTCTCTCTTTATCTATAGTTCTCTCCCTCTCTATAGTTTTCTCTCTCTCTCTCTCTCTCTCTCTCTATAATTCTTTCTCTCTCTATATATATAGTTCTCTCTCCCTAGTTCTCTCTATATAGTTTTCTCTCTCTCTCTCTGTGGTTCTCTCTCTTTATCTATAGTTCTCTCTCTCTCTTTCTCTCTCTCTCTCTCTCTATAATTCTCTCTCTCTCTATATATATAGTTCTCTCTCACACACACACTTTATCTATAGTTCTCTCTCCCTAGTTCTCTCTATATAGTTTTCTCTCTCTCTGTGGTTCTCTCTCTCTTTATCTATAGTTTTCTCTCTTTGTAGTTCTCACTGTAGTTCTCTCTCTCTCTCTCTCTCTCTCTCTCTCTCTCTCTCTCTCTCTCTCTTTTTCTCTTTCGTTAAACGATATTTGCTGCCCAGAAACATTATTGCTACATAAAGTTTTGTGCAGCCCCCCCCCCCCGGGACCCTCTTGCAGTTCCTGCAGTTTCGTCATTTATGCGCTGAAATGTTTTAAGTGTCTCAGTCGTGAGTTTGCTTGCTTTTCCACATATAAAGAAAAACCTGTATCTTCACGACAACTGTCGTTCACACTGAGTGAAAGTTTTGTGGTTATTAAATCAATTATTCTGGTTGCATAAAGACAGCGTTTATTCTCTCCTGTAACGATGCTGTTTAGGACATAATTGTTTGTTTATATATATATATATATATATATATATATATATATATATATATAATCCTTTAGGGCAGGTTCCTGTTTTCATTCTCTGCATGTAACTACAGCATCCCCTTTTATAACTAAACCTCATATTGCACAGAAAGCTTTTTATCATCTTTTTAGATCTTTTAGATCTTTTTAGAACTATCTATCTAAAACTTTGGATCCTATTTAAAGACCTGTCTGAAGCTTTGCAGTCTCCCAATTGCTTTTCCACTTAAGTGTGTTCTCATATGTATATATTTCTCCCCTAGAACAGCTCCCTCTTCTCTCCTCACACAGCTAGTGTGTGTCCATCATCCACATCTTTAACTACACCTCATATATCTATCTTTCTATCTGTTGTTGTATATCTATCTATGTTAGATTCATTTCAGATCCTTTGTAAAACCTGTCTGTCTATCTGTCTGAAGCTTTGCAGCCTCCATAAATGCTTAAGAGCTGTGTGACATCACCGTGTTCGTGTGTGTATAGTTTTCTTTATTTTTCCTCCACTTTTTAAACTAAAACTCATTTTATGGAGTTTGTCTCTCTCTGTCTGTCAGAACTTAGTGCCCCCTAGAATGCTTAAAAGTGTGTATATATATATATATATATATATATATATATATATATATATATATATATATATATATATATATATATATATATATATATATAAATAATTTTTTTTTTCTTCTGGTCCCTGTTTTCTTTCTCCTTATATAACTACAGTTTGTGCCCATTGTCCCCATGGGGGGTATTATGGGATGAATAATTATGTATTTTAATCATTACTGGCTATGCGGTGGACCAGGAAGAATTTAACATACCTTTAATGTAAGTCAATGGAACCAGACTGTTTCCAAGATATTTTAAGTCATTTAAGTCCACCCATCAAGACACTTGCACATGACGCAAAGGACAGCAAGAGTGATAAGCCTTTTTTTTGTTTTTGTTCTCACAGCAGAACTTTTGCTTATTAGATGTATATGTGATATATATGCACTGAAGTTGTGGCGCTGTGTGTTTGTGAAACCTACATTTAGCACTAAACAATTTAGCACATCTTTCTATACACTAGAGGTGTGAATCACTAAAGGCCTCATGATACGGTGTTATCACAATAGTTAAGTCACTCTATGAAATTAGTGCCACTGGAAACATTATGTTGAGTATTGTGGTAACATAAATTTCTTTCAACTGCCTATTAGTTATGTCATCACAAGAAAATTTGTCTGTTTTCATTCTCACTTCATTTTTTTAGGATATAACTGATTGAAATATTTTTTTTATTACTCTAATTAATCTATATACAGTATTTTTCATAGTTACAGGTGCTTTAGTAATGCAGACCAGTGTAGAAAAAACAATACAGAAAAAAACAGCTTTATTTATTGTTTTCAAATCGTCAATTGATTAAAATCTGCTGTAACAGTTTACAGGCACCAGTGCTAAAAGATATTGAATTCAGGCTGGTGGAGAGCCGAGTCCTTCAGATTAGTCATTGTCTGAAAGGAGAGTGAGAGAGTGAGTGAGTGAGTGAGAGAGAGAGAGAAAAACTTTTTTTTTGTAGGAGAAGTAAACAGCCTTCAACAAGCGAACCTTGACAACCCAGATTAAGGAAAACACTGGAGATCAAACAGTGCTGCTGCGGCCGTTGTCATGAGTTGCTAGAGAGGGAGCGAGAGCGGGCGAGGGAGAGAGAGAGAGAGAGAGTGTTTGAACAGGCACTGGGGTTTGTGTGCTCACTTATGCAGAAACGGACCTCAGCAAACGGAGCCTGACCCGGGTTTAAAAGCGCCGGGATCAACTTTTCTTTGGCTGCTTCCTGTCCTCGTTTGTAAGGAGGTACGGCTCACACTTAACCTGGGGTACACTACAGAGCAGTGGCTCTCAGGCATGTTGTACCCTCACTCTGTGCCCTGATGCTGTAATGCTGTTTTGCGGGGAGCCGTGTGTGATGAACCCAGAGGTGAAACTCGGGCCTCTGGATGATGATAATGTGCTGGGCTGGTAGTTTATGAGTGATGGTGTAGCCGTAGAGGTTGTTGCGCGTGTCCTGTCTCCTGCAGCGCGTTCGGGGCAGCTGTTGTGTCTCTGTGCCGTGTCCCTTCCACACTGGGCTGCCCATGCTGTGCAGAGCAGCCGTTTGGTCAGACGTCGGGCGGTTTCATTTGTGGACGGGCGCAGCCTCCTGTTTCCATGGTGACTGTAGACGCTGAATTGTGTTCTGTGCCACCTTTGCTTGGTTTGGCCTGGTCCTTACCAGGCATGTACTTTATCATCACTTTGTGCCCCCCCACCTCTCTCATATATATATATATATATATATATATATATATATATATATATATATATATATATATATATATATATATATATATATATATACACACACCAGAAGTTTTTATATATATATATATATATATATATATATATATATATATATATATATATGGAAAAACTGACTTTCTTTAAAAGTAAAGGGCTCTCCTGTAAATGTAGTACTGAATATATATTATAGTATGTTATGATTTAATACCTTTTCACATAGTCTCACAGTCACTTTCTTAAAAAACATACTTTAGCTTTTCTTTTAACATAAGTCAGTACCATATCGATACCTGGCTTCTGTGGATTGTTACAATACTATGCTGTATCAGCTTCCAGTACAGATAATAAGAAAAGTGTATTGTGATGTAATTTATAATGATAGCACTAAAACATTGCATATTATACATGCCTATGGGTTATATAGTCATAGTCTGAACAGAGAAATAGAAGGAACAGAAGAGAAAGAAAGCAATTCAATGTTTAATATATATATATATATATAATATGTATATGTGTGTGTGTGTGTGTGTGTGTGTTTGTTTGTGTATTGTTAAGGTGAATTTTCTTTTCTCAAATCAGTAAGTCAGTTCGCTTTTGCATTATTTAATTGGCTTCAGAATTTAATGAATGTAAGCACATAATTTTTAGCAGGAGCCAGGAGGGAACTTTTTTTTTTCTCTCTCTTTCCTCTGGTCACTCTGTGCCAGCTCTCCGAGTCTATATCCTGATCTGTGAGCTGCGGCTCATCCTCTGTGTCTCACTATTGGAGTGCAGAGCCAGACTGATTGGATTAGTGGGTGGATTAGAGGTCGGAATGGTGTGATTGTCACAAGTCCCTTTGTGCCAGCTGCGCCGCTGACAGCTGAGCTGGGATCAGCCGCTGGATCGCTTTCCCCCCGATCCTTGCCCTCTAGGCCCGAAGAGCTGTACATCAAGCTGCTGCGGCGCATCTTTAAGCAAAATGCCTTCCATCGTTCTCCGGTAATGTTTGTAGCTTGCCACGTCCTGCTGGTTATATTAGGGACTGCTGCTGACGCCTCCTCTGAATGGGAGCGGGGCAGAGCTGTTACAACTGGTTAGGAAACTGCAGATAAAATCGAGGCCTTGTTTTTTTTTTTTTTTTTGTCCACAAGATGTTTCATCCGTAGCTTGTGTGGGTTGTGCTGGATGCTCAGCTACCACAGAGATTTTTTTTGCTTTCCGTATCAACACAGTTTCTCGTATCTTGCCACAAATATCCCGCAAATATGGAGAAATGCCATGCCCCCTGACTAATTCTGTATATCAGCTAGCAGCATTGTGGTTTGCTAGCCATTAGCTTGGTTTTAGTCAGCGTTAGAAAAACAAAGTTAAAAAAAAAATCAGTTTTTCTGTATAATTAAATGTTTTTATATGGAAGCAAAGCCATTCAGCATGAAGTCAGATACTCTAGAGAAACTTGTACAGTCATGGCTTACAGTGGTGCCAATAGGAACCACACATTTGTGACCATAATGGCTCTAAAAGACTTGAATCACAGAAAGTAATTATATAAAAATGAGACATTATTTTACAGATGTTTTGGTATATAGGTTTAAAATATGTTTTTTTAATGCAGCATGTTGTAAGCTAAAATATCTCCTGAAGAAAGCATTTGTATTTATTGCATTATTTCGAATTTTTGATAATGTTACCATCATTAACATTACCTGTAACACCCCAGAAGGCACATGTAGGTTAACTTAACTTGGGATAGTGAAATATATTTATTGAAATATATATTTGTAAACAATATAACCTCTGCTTTCTATCACCACCACTGACTAGAGTCAGTAGGTATCTCTACAGTCCACTGTTTCACTTCAGACCACTATTTAGTTTACATCTCAGCAATACAATTCCCAGAAAATTCCCAAAAATTACAATATAAAAAGAGCTATAATGCACATTTATAAGGTTCGCTAGGGGGCAGATCTTATCAACGTGTCAACAATCTTATGGGTGTATTATAGGTCTGAAAAAAATCAGTTTCTTC
The DNA here is from genome assembly GCA_021613375.1 of Megaleporinus macrocephalus. Taxonomy (NCBI): domain Eukaryota; kingdom Metazoa; phylum Chordata; class Actinopteri; order Characiformes; family Anostomidae; genus Megaleporinus; species Megaleporinus macrocephalus. Next base: position 2,399,746 of record CM038704.1, on the reverse strand, counting down.
TTAGTATAATGGTTAAAGTCACTCAAGGTGGTTTGATGTGGGGTGCTTTATTCTTGAGATGCTTAGTGAATCAGATCTGCTCACAGGTTATAGGAACCCGAAGATTTTAATATTTTACCGCGGAACCACTTTTCTTTTGTCCGCTGCCTGAAACGCCTTATTGGACTTCCAGCCGTCTTCTCAGTGTCAAGGTGACGTCATCTCGTAACACTCCTTGATGGCTTGCCACGTCTTTGCACAATGCATAGAAAGCTAACATGGTAAAAACTGACCACTGGAAACTGTGCTCCAGTCTAGCTGTCAAAGGTTGACCTACCAGCTTGTTCTGCCGGGCTTTCAGGATCGGACTCTGGCTCAAACTGATACAGCAGGACTGATAGCTTAGTAAGAACAGAGATAGTTGACCTATCATAACAGAATGGGTGGGCTGACCACACTGGGCTCTTATAGACATTTCAGACAAAGGATTAATGCAGATGTACCGTATAAGAGAAATACTGTGTTTACTAATTAAAGCATGTTAATCTTATTTTAGTAGAAAATATAATAATCAACATTAGAAATGGCCATAATAGGCCGCCTTTAAATCTTACCATCTATACCGTGTTAAGAAAGCAAAAATAAACTCAGTATGCAATTTATTAATATAAAACTAGTTAATCTTATAGATCAATTACTGGGAACCGAATCTGACGTATGAAAAAGAGAAGCTAGGGTTCCTGCCTGGATCCTGAGAAGTTATTTAATAACTGTTAAGAGAGATTTTTCCTAAAACCTCAAAACCCAGAAGACACTGGGTTCCCATCACTCATCTCTGGTTCCCATCACCACCACTGTTTGAACCACCCGCGTATTATATGCATGTAGTTTTGTAATTTTCTTCTAAACACAATATTATGATCTTATAAACTGTGAGCTTAGCAGCATATTTAATGGATAGTAATGCATCATTAACTAATTGTTTAAAATTTTGGGTGGAGCGTCACTTAACTCAGGAGCTTCCTTGCTTGCCCTCTTACACATCTAACTGCTTCTTCACAGAAGCCTGTGGAAACCTCTTCTCTCCTTCCTTTGGAGTCTGAGCTCCACCCAGACAAGAGATTTAACACGGCGTGGCTCCGCCGCTCCATCATCCCGTGGCGGCGGCAAACTCGCTCCGCTTTGATCAGGAAATTTCTTTAAGGTGGGGGTGAACAGGGGTGCGCTACTCCACAGAGTTGTCGATATAGCAGCTCCATCAGAGTGCTGAGATCTGAGCTCAGGCTGCTGTTCTCTCTGACTGGTATCGGATGGGATGTTACAGAAAGGGTGGTGAAGATGCTGATGTTGTTGACTGGGTGATTAATGTGCGTTTTGTCTCCGGCGTTGAGACGTTCTGTCTCTGCTCCGCTGTGTGAAAGGCATGAGTGCTAAGTACCCTCTCAGGGAATAGTGCTTCTTCTTCTCTCTCTTTTTTTTTTCTTCCACCCTCTCAATAGTAATGTGTCCACAATTAGAACACATTTAATTAGGAACCCGGTTTGTGTATTAATGACCTTATCAGTGCATGTATGTTAATTAGTATTTCGAATAGATGCTCTTTTTTTCCCTGAAATTGAATCTTAGGATGAATTCAAAGGGTTCTAAACTGATGGAACTTTTCTTTGATGTTCCCTTTTTTTTGTACGTGTGTATATCATATTAGGCGTTGAACATAAAACGGGCCTGCTTGGTGTTTTGAACCCTGATGAAATCGGGGTGGTCTTAATTGACTGGTTGTTGCTTGTTTATTTGATATATGTATACGCTTATCAGAGGAATGGTAATGGGGAGCCGTAATTACCTTCAAGAAACTGGTCTAGCAACAAGTTTGTTTATTTATTTATTTTTTAAACCTGAAAGTCCAGAGATGGTTAAGCGAGTTACACAGGAACAGCCCCCGTTTACCAACACTTAATTAAAAAAAGGCAGAAATTTTATATTTATTTTAAGCAAACCACAAGACACTTGTGCTCCCACATAACAGATCAAGTTGGAAGATGTGACGTCCTTCATTAGTACTTTATTTATTGCGCACTTTTAAAATAGATGGTCCCTTAGAGCTTCTTTATTATTGTATTAGGGGTGAGCAATATACACTACCTGTCAAATGTTTTACTGTTCTAAAGTGTTTGACTGGTAGTGTATCTAAAACGTTTGACTGGTAGTGTATCTAAAACGTTTGACTGGTAGTGTATCTAAAACGTTTGACTGGTAGTGTATCTGAAACATTTGACTGGTAGTGTATCTGAAACATTTGACTGGTAGTGTATCTGAAACGTTTGACTGGTAGTGTATCTAAAACGTTTGACTGGTAGTGTATCTAAAACGTTTGACTGGTAGTGTATCTGAAACGTTTGACTGGTAGTGTATCTAAAACGTTTGACTGGTAGTGTACTAAAACGTTTGACTGGTAGTGTATCTAAAACGTTTGTCTGGTAGTGTATTTAAAACGTTTGTCTGGTAGTGTATCTGAAACGTTTGACTGGTAGTGTATCTGAAACGTTTGACTGGTAGTGTATCTAAAACGTTTGGCTGGTAGTGTATCTAAAACGTTTGACTGGTAGTGTATCTAAAACGTTTGACTGATAGTGTATCTGAAACGTTTGACTGATAGTGTATCTGAAACGTTTGACTGGTAGTGTATCTGAAACGTTTGACTGGTAGTGTATCTAAAACGTTTGACTGGTAGTGTATCTAAAACGTTTGGCTGGTAGTGTATCTGAAACGTTTGGCTGGTTGTGAAAACGACCTTAGACTAATGAGAAGCAACCAAAACCCCTGTACAGTACAGCACAATCCAAGTCCACAAAAGTAACGGCGGTCTGATCAGAAAAATTGCAGCCAGACGTTATCCATAAGTCATTCAGTCCTCCTTTTTCTTTTTTTTTTGCTATCTTATCTACTGTTAAATGGAGAAACAGCAAAGTAAGAATTTCATTGTACAGTGTAACTGTCTGTTCTGCTGTGCATATGACAATAAAACTCTTGAATCTTTTTTGTAAGTTGTGTTTGGAATGAACATGGAGATTTAACTGGATCTTATCGACTCCTGTGGTCAATTAGTTACTAGGTTCAGTTTTTCAGTTGATGTTTTTGATAACGGCCTTTCTGAACATGAGTGGGTCTTAAGATCTTGTAAGAAGAGTGCTTACCGTCGAATTGGGACGCAGCCCTGGTTCTCCAGGGAGCTAAGCAAGACATTGCATGTGGGGTGTGTGTAAACAGTTTTTGTTTCTGCCCTGGCTGGAGCTCCACAGAGGCTGCCATCCAGGTGGTTTGGGTCTTCAGCGCGCGCCAGCTGCCCCCAAAACAGTTCAGACTGTTTACCGGGGTGCCATGACAACTTCTCTTCCAGTCAAAAAATAACCAAGGATGTCATAATTATTTACATGTTTTAATACAGTATGTTCGGCTCCAGGTGTTGCTGTGCTGGCTCTGTTCGGATTAAGGTTGAACAAATGTTGGGTTGAGTTCAACACAGTCTCGTTTGGCGCTTGCCGGTGTTGTGTTAGTGGTGACTGAGTGCAGATCCTTTGACTTAATTGTTTGTCTTGGTGATTCAGAGCATGTTGAGTCTTATATAGTCTTTTTCTGCTGTGCTTGTTTTTCATAAACAGGTTGGCACATCAGGTGTTTGTCTCTTAATTATCTCTCTGTGAAAATCACTATTTTTAGCCGTCTCAGTGCCGTGAGTTCACATGACTGACTGTTTTTGTGATCACTTTCTTTGCTTAACTTAATGTTGAAGTCAGGAAACAAAATCTATTGAAACACAGGTTTGTAATCGGGCAAGAGCGATGACTCACTTGTCTGATAATATCCACTGATATTGACGTCATGCTATTTTTTATTTAATAGAAAATCTCTAATGAGTTTTGGCTGCATCTGCAATATAATTTAATAGAAATAGGGTTTAAAAGAATTTAATAGAAACTCACGTTTCTAATAATATCCACTGATATTGACGTCATGCTATTTTGGTAACATTAGTCACTTTTTTTGCTGTAGCTTTAATAGAATTTAATAGGAACTCACGTTTCTAATAATATCCACTGATATTGACGTCATGCTATTTTTTATTTAATAGAAACTCTCTTTAACGAGTTTTGGCTGCATCTGCACTATAATTGAATAGAAATAGGGTTTAATAGAATTGAATAGAAATAGGGTTTAATAGAATTTAATAGGAACTCACGTTTCTAATAATATTCACTGATATTGACGTCATGCTATTTTTTATTTAATAGAAAATATCTAACGAGTTTTGGTTGCATCTGCAATATAATTTAATAGAAATAGGGTTTAATAGAATTGAATAGAAACTCACGTTTCTAATAATATCCACTGATATTGATGTCATGCTATTTTTTATTTAATAGAAACTCTCTTTAACCAGTTTTGGCTGCATCTGCAATATAATTGAATAGAAATAGGGTTTAATAGAATTGAATAGAAATAGGGTTTAATAGAATTTAATAGAAACTCACGTTTCTAATAATATTCACTGATATTGATGCCACGCTATATTGGTAACATTAGTCACTTTTTTGGCTGTAGCTTTAATAGAATTCAATAAAAATAGAATTTAATAGAAACTCATGTTTTTTATAATATTCACATGCTAATTTGGCAATATTGGTGACTATATACGGGCTGAACTGGTAAATCTAAGCACTAAACACAATCACAAAATATCCTGTAAAATGTGTCCAGAACTATTTTTAAAGTAAAGTTATTTATGTAATAAAGAGAAGGGCCATACATTTAGGAGCAGAGTTATAGGACTACAAGTTTTTAGGTGAATGTTTTTTAAGAAAATCCATAACATGAACTAGAAGATCTTGGTGAGTTGGAATGGAATGACCTGTAATTACCAGGAACTGAAACCTCTGGATGGCTGTAATCACATCAGATAAACAGCACTTAAAGATTTTATTTTTGAGAAAAAGGAGAACATCAAGCTCCGCTCTTGCTTCAGATCTGAGAACATCCACGGGTGTTTCTGTCCATCCTTCCACTGTGAGAAGACACCTCAATGCTGTGGGTCTGAAAGGATGTGTGGTAGAGTGTGGTTTAGTGGTTAGTACGGTGGTGTAGTGGGTGGTTTAGTGGTTAGTACGGTGGTGTAGTGGTCAGTACGGTGGTGTAGTGGTTAGTGTGGTGGTGTAGTGGTTAGTGTGGTGGTGTAGTGGTTAGTACGGTGGTGTAGTGGTTAGTACGGTGGTGTAGTGGTCAGTACGGTGGTGTAGTGGTTAGTGTGGTGGTGTAGTGGTTAGTACGGTGGTGTAGTGGTTAGTACGGTGGTGTAGTGGTCAGCATGGTGGTGTGGTTAGTATGGTGGTGTAGTGGTTAGTACGGTGGTGTAGTGGTTAGTACGGTGGTGTAGTGGTCAGTACGGTGGTGTAGTGGTTAGTGTGGTGATGTAGTGGTTAGTGTGGTGGTGTAGTGGATAGTACGGTGGTGTAGTGGTCATCATGGTGGTGTAGTGGTCAGTATGGTGGTGTAGTGGTCAGTATGGTGGTGTAGTGGTTAGTACGGTGGTGTAGTGGTTAGTATGGTGGTGTAGTGGTTAGTACGGTGGTGTAGTGGTCAATATGGTGGTGTAGTGGTTAGTACGGTGGTTTTGTGGTTAGTATGGTGGTGTAGTGGTCAATATGGTGGTGTAGTGGTTAGTATGGTGGTGTAGTGGTCAGTATGGTGGTGTAGTGGTCAGTATGGTGGTGTAGTGGTCAGTATGGTGGTGTAGTGGTTAGTATAGTGGTGTAGTGGTCAGTATAGTGGTGTAGTGGTCAGTACGGTGGTGTAGTAGTTAGTACGGTGGTGTAGTGGTTAGTATGGTGGTGTAGTGGTTAGTACGGTGGTGTAGTGGTTAGTATGGTGGTGTAGTGGTTATTATGGTGGTGTAGTGGTCAGTATGGTGGTGTAGTGGTTAGTATGGTGGTGTAGTGGTCAGTATGGTGGTGTAGTGGTCAGTATGGTGGTGTAGTGGTTAGTATGGTGGTGTAGTGGTCAGTATGGTGGTGTAGTGGTTAGTACGGTGGTGTAGTAGTTAGTACGGTGGTATAGTGGTTAGTACGGTGGTGTAGTGGTTAGTACGGTGGTGTAGTGGTCAGTATGGTGGTGTAGTGGTCAGTATGGTGGTGTAGTGGTCAGTATGGTGGTGTAGTGGTTAGTATGGTGGTGTAGTGGTCAGCACTGTCTCCTCACAGTAAGATGATCTGGGTTGGATTCCCGGTCCGGAGTTCTGTGTGGAGTGTGTATGGTCTCTCTGTGTTTGAGTGGGTTCCTCCGGGTACTCCGGTTTCCTCCCACAGTCCAAACACATGCAAGCTAAGTTGATTGCTCACTCTAAACTGCCTGTAGGTGTGAGGGCATGCGTGAGTGTGTTGGTCATGAGATGGAGTGGCAACCCATCCATGGTGTACCCTGCCTTTACCTGATGACGCTGGGATCGGCTTCAGAACTGAGATGGCAGTGTTGTAATCCCTTTTCAGCTCCACTCCAACATTAACAAGCAGTACAAGGGCGCAATGCGATTGAAGGCATTGACAAACCTGTTCATATAGTGGTGTGTTTTAATAGTAGGATTTGAAAAATCGCAATATATCTTGATATCAATATATCATTTCGCTGCTTCACGATATGTATTGTATGGCCAGGTTCTTGCCAATACTAAGCCCTATGCTACGGCAGAGCAACATGCAATTATATTATTATAGCAAGTCATAAAACATGGTTATCTAACTTTTTGGCTGTGGTTCTTTTAGCTCTTTAGCTGTTTCTGCTGCTGATCTGTTCGTACCAGTCAGATCTGGTCTGTATGGTGTTCTGGGTTATTTGTTTTGTGCTAGCTGCGCGTGCTAGCTCTGCTGTTTGCTGATACTCTTAAGTGCCGTATCAGATTAGTAGTGTTAAATGTCTTTGTTCACCCATGAGAAACATTGATCTTACAGATGTCACAGAACGCCCTGGATGACTCTGCCTCATATACAGTAAACAACTGCCAGACGGACGACATGTTTTTTATCAGCACATGCAGTGAACGCCAAAAACTGTTCTCGTGAGGCCGCTTTATTCAGTCTGTCAAAACGAAACGATATGTATTTCCACCTAGTGGTTCAGATAGGAATTGCAGGGAGCTGGCCGGAGGGTTTTTCACGGAGGGCTCCTCTTCCAGGATGAAACACTAGCTGGAAATACAGAAATTAGGCTCATTATTTGAGAAATATCGGCTGATTGCATATTGACCAATACCAAAACATAGCTGATCGATCCTTCCATTGCTACTACGTACTGAAAATTATATGTTTAGTTGTTGAGGTTTCTGTGTAATTCTTCCATGTTTTTGTTTTTCAGACATTGTTTTTTTTCCACTTACGGCTTGCAATAGAAAAATGAGAGGTCTCTGACTTTTCCGCAGTACTATATACTATTTATAATGTTAAATCTTCTGTTTACTTATTTCCTATAGGTCCATTTTCTAGGCCGAGTAGACAAAACTCACTCGTTCAAAAATGACAGCTCTACAAAGCAATGTGAGGAACGCTCTCAGGAATTTCTGGACATTGTTTTAAAAGGGTTTTCATGTAGAGCGCAAGCATAATACGTGATCTCCTAAAGTGTTGAATAATCAATTGATCAACGCAAAGTGGACCTAATAAATGAGAGAGTCGGTTTTAGTGCCGCAGGACGTTTCGAGTGCGTTTCTGTGGACGTAACGTCAATCGTTTATGATAATTGAATGAGGGCCGTTATGCTACTAGACGTCCGTTGACGCAGTGTTTTGAGTTTGCGTGCGTCTGTGATGCCTCGTAGGCCGCTGGCCCCTGCAATGCAAATTGAACTTGACTTAATACGAGTTGGTTGATTAGCACAATTAGCTCTCATTAAACAACGAGGCTGTGATTCAATCAGGCTTAATTGCATGCACGCATGCAGGAAGCTTTCACTAAGCTCATGAAGTGACATTAGAAAGCGATTCGATCTCTGTTGAGTTCTAATGGGACTATATTCTCCGTTTCAGAGTCTTCGGAGAGAAGCTGGTGGAAGAAGAGGTCAAGCGTGATCTTCTACTGTTGCACCTGAGAGTCGCTTTCCCAGCAGGTAAACAGGTTGTGCTTCATTTCTGCTCTCTCAATGTGATGAGCAAGTTCATGACAGCAGTTATGGCTTGTTTCCTGTTTACTCGAGTCACTAATACGTTTCACAATTTTTTTTTCTTTTCATCCATCTCTGTGGCACCTTGCAGCACTGTGTCTCAAAACATGACAGGGTCTTACACTGGCCGAATGTAAACAATCAGAGCGAGGTACATCAAAATAGGTTTCCCAGCAGTTTGTAAACTCAGGGTGCTTCATTTAGAAGTTTGGGGGTGACCAAGGCTTTTCTGAGCACACAGTGTACCACACTTACCAACCGCATATTTTAACCTAAAGATGACTTACATACTGGGAATTCTGGGTGTTCTGGGTCGATTCTGATCTCAGGTACATATACCTACTGGGGGTGTAAGAAAATATTGAATATCGGGATATTATGTTTCGTGATACTGTATCAGTTCTCAAAAACAGTATCGATACACAGATTCTGGCAGACAGTGACTCACTGTGTTGGGTTAAAACCTCTGGCCACTAGAGGGCAGTGTTGTAATCCATTTTCAGCTCCACTCCAACATTAACAAGCAGCACAAGGGAGCAATGCTGTTGTAAGCATTGACAAACGTTTTCATACAGTGGTTTTAATAGTAGGATTTGAAAAATATGCAATATATCACTTTGCTTGCAGTATCACAATATATCACGATATTGAATCGTGACCGCTGTATCACGATACATATTGTATCGCCAGGTTCTTGCCAATACACAGCCTTAATACCACCTACAGGCATCGGTGCTGATAGATATGTACATTTTCACACTTGACCCGAATACATCCTGAACTGCTTTAATTTCAAAGCATTTATTTGAAGTTTTATAAATAATTCATTCAGTTTAGCATTTAAAACAAAATTTATAGTTAATTTATCTCGTTTTTTAGTCGCTTATGGCATAAAATGCTGATAAGATAATAAAAGGCTACCTCAGGATACAGCACTGAATCATAACGCAAGTTAGGAATTATGACGGTCCGGACCTTGGCCTAAGGAAATATCCCCTTACTGGACCTTACTGATCTCTAATTTAACACCCCTGCTCTCAACTTTCTCCTATTCTGGAATATAAACACATCATCAGATGTCGGTTTGAAATATTATTGATCAAATCTGTCCATACTAATGATGGGACAACCCCCCCCCCCATCGACTTTGGCATTTTACGGAAAAACAGAATGGCGGCATCAGTAGAGGCATACATCAAATGTAAAAACAAAGTAATTTGGATGTGTAGGAGCGCTTAGCCAAGAAGCTAAACTAGCAGCTCACTCTGCAGCCTTATAAACATCACCTGATAATAAGCTTGCTGCACTGGTCGGAAAAATACAAGCTGAAGCTTCTGAAGCAGACCACTTAGTTACCTCACAGGAAGGTAATTCCGCCTATTAGGTGTATTTAATATAAGTAAACATGGTTCTACCAGAAAGACTCTGGAGCCAGGAGTTGAACAAGGACCATTTTAGTTCCCAGTGGGACATTTCAAGTTGAAATCTAATGAAAAAGAGAGTGAGAAGAGTCTTTGGCATCCATGGTCCATGGTCCAGTGTCAGGACCCTCAATGATCCTGCTAGATCAAGATGGCAGGGGCATAGCTTTGAACTGGACAACTGGGCAAGAACCAAACGGGTGGTGTTGGGGGGTGAAGGAGGGGAACGTTGAAACGTTGGGACCTAAAGACGGGTATTGGCCAGTGATTGTAAATTAATGATGGTGCATTAAAGATATCCGGCAAGAAGCTTCCATGAAGTTTCCATGAATCTTCAATGAAGTGTTGTGATATGCTTTTGCTATTTTGCTCACCCCCTACAAGAGTTCACCGTTAGTTGAATTGCTTTCTCAAGATTGTTTAGGGTGTGTTGACCCGTCAAAACCCATGACTTCCTCATTTCTACTCCAGCTGAGCTGCAGATCAACGTACGACAAACGAAGCACGAATGACACAACACAACCGGAGTGCTGCGTGTTGCAGTATTCATCACTTTGTTTATTGCTGGCTGTGGATCTGTGGTCTAAATAGATCAAAGCTTGTTAAAGCGAGCGCTGAAAAGGCGGCCTAATGCGTTTTAAGCCTGGGCCCCGCACAATTTGGCCCACAGCGCCAACCGAAATAACCAAATTATTCAGTCATGGCTTTTTAACAGGCACCACGGTAAATGGATGTTAAGTAAATGATGCAATTTATCCCCCGTCCCAGACCCCCCCCCACCCCTCGCCTAGGATAGGCTGCCGCAGGACTTGTGCCAGCCTTAAATAAGTGGTACCCAGATGGCACTCGTGTGATGCCCACTTGGTTACGGAATCCTTTCCCGGGAGTTACTCCACCACCGCTGCCGCCGCCACCCACAAGCGATGGGTCAATTGAGCGCCTGTTGCTCAGCCCCCTGCTTAGCATATGCTAATGTGCTCGTGTCGTGCTCGTGCCGTTTACGGATATTCCCTCCGAAGGAGGGCGGGTTCTCACGGGGCCGGAGGTTGGGTGGGGGGAGGAGGGCTGTCCCAGCACGGTTTGGAATGGAGCCAGACTAATGAGGGAAGAGGGAGAGAGGTAAAAGAGGAGATGTTCATGTCCTCAGCGTGCTTCCTCATTGCTTCCGAGTAGCTGGGGTCCTGGCGGTAATGGGATAGTCCAGCAGGCACCAGTGCCTTTTTTTTTTTTTTTCCCCTTCTTGGCTCTCTCCTGTTAACATGGTTCTATTTTTAGGGCTTGTGAAAGACAATGCCAGGGTGTTCTTTTTGTTTTTCGTTCCCTAGCCCTTGGCTTCTCTCTCTCTCTCTTTCTCACTCTCTCTCTGTATCGTCCATTGTCTTTTTACATTACTTTCCCATCAGCTCTCTCCATCTTTCTGTCTGCCATACTTTGGCGCAAAGCTTCACAAGGTGCAGCTGCTGAGCTCTGCTCCTCTGTATTAGTGGACTGCCCCCCTCCCCACCCCCTTTCTTTAACAGCCCCCAGCTGCTGGGCCAAGCTGCCGAGACAGCACCATGCGGGGATGGGCTTTCTGCGGCTGAGGAACGAGTAAACAATACTCTTCAAAGCTCAGCTATCTCCACCCAAGGCGCTGTTTATGTATTTGCAAGAGGATGAGGTTGCACTTTTTAAAGGCCCTGACTCTTAAAAGCTTTTTCAGTGGTCACGTTAGAAGAAGGGCCGTTTGATTATGGCAAAAAACATAAATAATATTGATCTCTATGTTCACCATAATGACTGTGATTAACACTGTTACTTACTTTAGAAATTTTGAAAACATTTTAAAACATTTATTGAACTTTTGGACTTTTAAACTTGTTAATAAAAAAAAAAAAAAAAAAAAAAAAAAAAAAAAAAAAAAAATATATATATATATATATATATATATATATATATATATATATATATATATATATATATATATATATATATATACATACATGTATACATACATATATACTGTGTGTGTGTATTTGGGCTGTGTATTGGCAAGAAACTGCTGATACAATACGTATGGTGACACCGTGGTCAGGATTCAATATATTGCGATACTGCGAGCAAACTGATAAACAGGTTTCTCAATGCTTACAACAGCACTGCGCCCTTGTGCTGCTTGTTGTTGTTGGAAGTGGAGCTGAAAATCCATTACAACACTGCCATCTAGTGGTCAGAGTTTTAAACACAACACACAATAATTCACTGTCTGCTGGGAATCTGTGTATTGATACTCTGTTTTTGAGAAGTGATACAGTATCACAAAACATAATATCCCGATATTCGATATTTCTATTTTTTCTTACACCCCTAGTGTGTATATCGTTGCTGTCCAATGAAAAACAAGAATCTCCAAAATTGCAACATTACAGGAGAGACCAAAAACATATTTTACTTTCAGTGTAAATCAACGGAAACAGTGTTTCCAAGCTAGTTTGGAGCACTTCTATTGATCTGTTCATCATGAAATTTTTTTACACAACGTAAATGACCATTGTTGTGTTCAAATGATGTAGAAAACTCAAAATCGACAAAAATGGAGATACATGTTTTTTATTGGACAGCGACGATATGTATGTATAAAAAAAGTACAGTGGTTTTGATTGAGTGGTTGGTAAGAGTTTAGATTTAAACCACTATAGAGAATATTTGGTTTCACATTAAACCCGAAGTAACTTATTGATGTTGCTTTTTGATATTGCTGTTTGAAGCCACCAATGCTGAGTGAATCAGTATTAACTCTTCTTTCTGAGTTTAACCCACAAAACTTGACTATTTAAATTTAAAACATTTCCCACAATAACATTAGGTTTGTTTAATTATTTCTTGTTAGGACATTTAAAATAAAAAGCTTAATGGTTTTTTCATTTTGGGATTGGCCCATTTTTTGCCTGGGAGTATGTAAAAATAATAATTTTAAAGGAAAGGGATTTGCTGGATTTATAACACAAGACAGAACAAGAACATCATTTTAAAACAGAAGCAATAAAATTAATTAAAAAATAAAATTCGATTGGTCACCCAGCTTTAGTTAGAAGTAAAAACTTAAAACACTGGCAAGTTCTGTGGAGTGAAAACTGAAATCTATCCTGAAAGTTTAGTTTTTAAAAAGCATGAGCTGTTATTTTTAGTATAGCCTACATAAACAATGTTGTCTTAACCTAGTAACATTTAGTTTGTGCACCATCTGTAGATGATTTAGACCTGGCATACATGACAGCAAGTTGCTGTCTGAAATACTGTGTTAGTAGTTAAAATCTTTTAAAAAAACAATTTTATGGCCTAAAATTTCTATCAAAATTTATTTGTTTATAAAAATAAATAAATAAATAAAATTCATTTATGATGCTTTTTGTAGGTGACCACTGGACCTCGGTTCATAGAAAATTACCACCTGTCATCATTAGTGAAGCTGTTTTGTGATATTTTGCGTTACGTCCTGTTTCAAGGAGTGGTTTACAAATATACTCAGAACTTCCACAAATCAGTCTGGGTCAAATTTCATGCCCAAACTTTTTTTGGCGGGGGGGGGTATAAGAAGCAAATGGAAGTGTCAAATGACAGATTTTGGGTTACAGATATGTAATAGTTGGTTAGCTTCAACATTCTGGTAGCTGAAGTACAAAATTAAAGAAGCTGACCAACATTTGGGTTGTTTTGTTTTTTTCATCTGTTTCCAAATTTTCAGCTGGTTGAAGCTGTCTGTACTCAGTGGATCAATATTAACTCTTCTTCTTGTAAAACACGTTTTCGGTTTACAAGTTTAACCCACAAAACTTCACTATTTAAATTTAAAACTAACCTCACACACCAACTTTATGTTCGTTTAATTATTTGTTGTAAGCAAATAGAAGTGTCAAACTGCTGATTTTGGGTTACAGATATTTAGTAGTGGGTTAGCTTCATTATCCTGGTAGCTGAAGTACAGTGTTGCCAACTTAGCAACTTTTCAGCCTCTCTAGCAACTTTTTCTGGTGTTGTTGGAGACTTTTGGAGACTCTAGAGGTGAACACACATGATCTTCAGTTACTGTCCTCAGCGAACAGCGGGGGCTGCTGTGAGCCCCGCCCCTCAACACTACAGAGCAAGATGTAAATATAAATGCATCTTAGATAGATAGATACTTTATTGATCCCAGAGGGAAGTTTTTCAGTGTGACACGGCCGATTTCAAAGGCAACAAAAAAATCCACAGAAGAAGTTCATTTATTCAGAGTTCATTTGTAGTTATAACATATTTCGGGTGTTTATACTCACTTTCAACTCTCCCACAACGTTATTCCTTCAAAAACAAGCAAATAGACTATTATGCAAATTAGGCGATTACATCATTTAGTGACTTCTAGCTACTTTTAGGACAGCCAATAGCTACTTTCTTCACCGAGGAGTTGGCAACAGTGCTGAAGTACAAAATTAAAGTACATTTGGGTTGTTTTTTTCATCTGTTTCCAAATTTTCTTTGAAAATCTCTGGGAAACTCAAAGATAAAGTCAAATAAGCCTTCAGATTTCTATACACTGGAGTGATAGGAACCTGCGCTCGCCATGTCTACATCACTGTCCAGATTCACTAGTGTGATGTTTATATGGTGCAATTGCAGTAAATCCAGATAAACAGTTTTTACCTCCCAGCAAATGATAAATAACAACAAAACATTTTTAAAAACTTGTTATTACTACTTCTGGGAGCGATTCAGATTCTCTAGAACATTGTATTTCCTCATTAAACCTCTATGATTAACTCAGGCGGTGGTAAATGAACAAGCCAGCAAATACACACTGAGCGCCACAAGAACCTTCACCAAAAATATAAACAGGACGACAATCCAACAAACACGTTTTGGGGCGGAAACCGTTTGAGACGCAGATGTTCGTGTGGCTGCTTCACGATTCGTGCACGGCCCAAACTGCATAGTTGCAATTTTCATTGCAGCTATTGCAGTTTTGTGGAAAGACAGAATACGGTAACTCGGCCCCACCCTCGATCACAGCTTCCTCCTTTGAAAATTGTCGTCTTTTACCTGCTGCTCTTCATGCAAATTAGAAGTGTTTCGGGGGCGGAGCCGCTGGCATTGCTCGTTCTTCGTTGGTGAAGCTGATGTGCTGAAATGGAGGCATGGACATTGGCGTGTTGCTTTTGCTGAAGACCACCTAAGATCCCCCAACTTGCGTTTGAGTCATGCTGGGTTTGTGCAGATGCTGTGAATCTACACGTTGCTGGCTTGAAATTCTGTGGAATAATAATTTGTGCACCAGAGAATCTGTGAAATGTGCAACAAGTCAAGCTGTTAACCACACTTTCACAGTCAGTGAGTTGTGGGAGTTGACTGTCCCCCACCTTGATGAATCATATCAAAGTAGATCTCCGGAAAACAGATTCACCTGTTGTTTTAAAAGAATAGTTGGATGAATATAATTAGAAGAATAGTTTATACCACTTCTTATGTCACTGAGTACTACACTAGGGCTGTTAGTGTGCAGGGAAAATTAATTGACCACCAATTAGTACCAAACATGAATACACCTTCAGGGCTTGAGTACAGTCATTACGATGGGAGTATAGTCACACTTTGCTTTTTAATAAGTGTTTTAAGACTTTTGCCATTACTGCCATTAACTTGTGAAGATCTATTTAGCGTTAGTTGATTTTATTTTTTATTTTTTGTTGGCCACTAATTAGATTTTTTTTAACAATTAGTGACATTGCAGTGCTAAAAATATGAAGTAAATTGTGTTTTCCGTTCATCACTCGCTTTACATTTGTTATACTACATTAACATGAAAATAAAAACTAGTGATGTACAATTAAGATAGAAAGTGAAAGTTGTAGAAAGTTGTGTACCTTGGAAAATTGTATGGCTTGTTTTCTTTTATGCACTGATCAGCCATAACATTAAACCCACCTCCTTGAATCTCCACTGAATCAGCTCCACTGACCATACAGGACCTCCACTTACAGACTGTAGTTCATCTGTTTCTCTGTATACTTTATTACTCTGTTCTTTAATGATCAGGACCCCCACAGGACCACCACAGAGCAGATACTATTAGGGTGGTGGATCATTCTCAGCACTGCAGTGACCCTGACGACGTGGTGGTGTGTTAGTGTGTGTTGTGCTGGTGTGAGTGGATCAGACACAGCAGTGCTGCTGGAGTGTTTAAACACTGTGTCTACTTTTTCTTATTTTTTCTGTCCTTATATCTATCCAATCCATGTAATGTTTTTGTGATAAACCTTTGGCTTAAAATGTGTTTTAATCTTTTTATTTCAATCAATTTGGAATGGAGGGATATGTGCAAAGCATTTTTTGTCTTGAAGCCCCCCCAAAAACCTGTTTTCTATTTTACCGTCAACATTTAATATAAACTCAGAAGACGTGTAGGTTCACTGGTGGTTTTAATAGTAAATACTATGTGTATATTGTTTTTGAACACATGGTGACCCCTGGTTCCCATCATCACCGCTATAAACAACATCACCACCAATGTAAACATCCTTACCACCACTGTAAACAACACCACCACCAGTGTAAACATCACCACAACCACTGTAAACAAAACCACCACAGAAAACATCTTTCCTACCACTGTAAACACCATCACAACCACTGTAAACACCATCACCACCACTGTGAACATCCTTACCACCACTGTAAACATCACCACCACTGTAAACAACACCACCACCACTGTAAACACCATCAACACCACCGTAAACACCATCACCACCACTGTAAACACCACCATCATCACCACTGTAAACATCACCACCACCACCACTGTAAACAATACCACCACAGAAAACATCCTCACCACCACTGTAAACACCATCAACACCACTGTAAACATCACCACCACTGTAAACATCCTTACCACCACTGTAAACAACACCACCACCACTGTAAACACCATCACCACCACTGTAAACAACATTACCACCACTGTAAACATCACCACCACCAGCACTGTAAACACCATCACCACCATTGTAAACACCATCACCACCACTGTAAACATCCTTACCACCACTGTAAACAACACCACCACCACTGTAAACACCATCACCTCCACTGTAAACATCACCTCCACTGTAAACATCACCAACACCACTGTAAACATCATCATCACCACTGTAAACATCACCTCCACTGTAAACAAGACCACCACCACTGTAAACACCATCACCTCCACTGTAAACATCACCTCCACTGTAAACAAGACCACCACCACTGTAAACACCATCACCTCCACTGTAAACATCACCTCCACTGTAAATATCACCAACACCACTGTAAACATCATCATCACCACTGTAAACATCACCTCCACTGTAAACATCACCAACACCACTGTAAACACCATCATCACCACTGTAAACAACATTACTCCCACTATAAGGACGTTTTTTCAACCCATTCTGAATGACATTTTAATTACTTCATTATTTAGAAATTTTAAAATAATGTATTTCCCCTTTTTAAAAACTCAGAATACAAAATCGTCTAGATCATGATGGTTCTAACACATACTAAAATAATTGGTATCACGCTGAATGCTTAAAGTGTAGAAGCAAGAGGCATTAATTCAGCGTTAGAGGAGACATAGCTGACTGATGACTCCCATTGCATGTCAGTCTGAAACCCTCTTTGAAAAGCTCCAGATCCAGCTGTGAGCCTTGCTTGCATTTGGGTAAAGTTAGTTTTGAAAAATTGAAGTGACTGGACTGCGTTGCTTTGCCCAGATGCACCAGCGTGTAATGTTAGTTCTGACTGGTTTGATGTGAAATGGTTCACAGTAGGGAAACGTACAGACATCGGTGGTGATGAGAACCAGAGATCATGATGTCTACAAGTATAGCCATAGTCCAAAACCACCAGTGAGCCTACAAACATCATCTCCGTTTCTCTATGTGCTGCTGATGATGGTGAAAATAAATAGTACATGCACACTCACTTAGGGGTTTATAGTGGCACTGATGTGGTGCTGGTGTGAGTCACAGTAGAGCTGCTGGAGTGTTTAAACAGGGAATCGTCCACCAACCAAAACTGGCCAGCCAGCCGTTCGTCCTGTGGGCAGAATCTTGTGACCAGTAATCAAGGACTAGACTGCTGTATCTGATCCACTTGTATCAGCACAGCATGTATTAATACACCACCATCATGTCAGTGTCAAAAAACATGTGTAATGTCATGTATATACAAAAAAAAACATGTATAATGTCATGTATATACAAAAACATGTATAATGTCCAAAACATGTCCAATGAAAAACATGTATCACCATTTTTGTCGATTTTTAGTTTTCTACATCATTTGAACACGGCAATGGTCATTTACATTGTGTGGAAATTTTATAACTAATAAACCAATAGAAGTGTTCCAAAATAGCTTCTTCTTATTCTTAATACTTCTTATTTTTCTACACCATTTGAACACAACAGCTGTCATTTACATTGTGTTTACAATTCATTATGAAATGACCATTAGAAATGCTCCAAAATAGGTTTGAAATAATTCTGGTTCCATTAACTTAAATTAAAAGTGAAGATATATATATATATATATATATATATATATATATATATATATATATATACACATATATATATATATATATATAACTATTGCTTTGTGTATGTGCATTCAAAACATTTCTTGCCATACTTCTTGTGTTTATGTATGCATCAAGTCCTACCTCTAAAATTTGTACTCTAGGGATCCAAATTAGACAGAAATGAAAATGAAAACCAGAAACAAGAGATATGTTTTTTACTTGGAACAAAAACGCAACCGAAAGCTTAATCGTCCTTAACTGTTCCAGAACAGAAACCTTTATTTTAAATCTCTGTTAGTAATATAGCCACCAAAACGAGTAAATCGAATTCTAGAAATGTGTTAACAGCAGTTCCATTAAACACGACTGTTTGAAGCTTGTAAAAGACATTAATATGTGTTTTATGTTGTAGGTACAGTGACTCTTTCAGTACATTAATCTGCCGCAGGTGTTTTCCTTTTCTAACTAACTGGAACCTGATAAGACTGGCTCGTATTCACAGTAAGTTACCTATCTAGTACTTCCAGAGTGACATATTTCCTCCTGAAATTGGTCCCAACTATTAAAGACTGAAACATAAATCTTTGATTCCACTATCACTTTCTGCCAATGTTAATGATCAAGCCTCTTCTTCAGCTCCTGGAGGCCTAACCAATGGAGAACCCGTTGGACTGCATCCACTTACTTTCAGCTTACATACCAGAAGGAACAAAAATCCCTTATTAGATAATTTTCTGATTAAAACTTAGTAGAACTTTAATACTTGCCTAGTTTAAATACAACAAGGATGATGTCAGTTAAATGACATTAGACTACAATTGGACTTTTTTCATTTCATAGAAACTGGTAGGTCTTCTCTGAAGGATCTGAGGGTTTCCCACTGCTCTTGTGCTCATTGACTGTCTCATTTGGGCAGATTTATTTGTCATTTAAGTAGTGTTTTTGGGTTAGGGTGTTCGTTCTGTAATCACAACCCATAACCCGACCACAACTCTAAATGTGCTTGTCTTGCGTATTTGCTGTGTCATAACGCAAAGAACTATGACGGCGCGCCGGCTTTTGGCCTGTCAGGTCTAATAACTTTCCAAAACTGCTATTTGATTAGATTTCACAACCTAAACAGAGGAATAAAGTGATCCACTATAAACGTTTCTGTAGGTTTATGTACCAAAAGAGGTCGTAATAAATTTTTACATGGCCACTTCCTGTCTTCGCTTTATTTATTAAAATGGATTAGAAAGAACAGCCCTGTTTTGTTACTGTGCCTTTAAGACTGGTGCTATGTAAATGATCGTTTTTCTGGATGGTTCTTTTATATTGTGGATAATTTTATAAGAGCAAGAAGCTTTCAGACGTAAAACAGTGGGTGTGTCTGAATTAGTCCACTTGGTAAATCATATGTAGAACACTGTATAGCATCTTAAAGTGTTTATTTATAGAGGCAGTAAATAAAGCTGTGTCTTCTCGTTAACTCTGGACCACTTGGTTTGGAGCCACCTGTGAAGATTAAACATATACGTCTCTCCATTCCTGCCTCAACAGTCGCTGTACACCTCCACTTCTTTTTATTAGAGCACGTTATTCGTTCTCTGCCTTGCTTTATTCTCTGACTCGCTTTATTCTCTGACTCGCTTTATTACTGACTCGCTTTATTCTCCAACTCTCCATTCCTGCCTCAATAGGCGATTTTCACCTTCACTTTTCTTTATTAGAACACATTATTCTTTCTCTGACTCTCCTTACTCTCCGATTCGCTTTATTCTCTGACTCGCTTTATTCTCTGGCTCGCTTTATTCTCCAACTCTCTATTCCTGTTTCAACAGTCACTCTTCACCTCCACTTTGCTGGAGGTGAAAGAATAACACATTATTCTTTCTCTGACTCACTTTACTCTCTGACTCGCTTTATTCTCCAACTCTATCCTGCTTCAACAGTTGCTTTTCACGTCCAGTTATCTTTATTGGAGCATGTTATTCTTTCTCTGACTCTCCTTACTCTCTGACTCGCTTTATCTTCTGGCAAGAAGAACGTTATTCGTTCTCTGCCTTACTTTATTCTCTGACTCGCTTTATTCTCTGACTCATTTTATTCTCCGTCTCTCCACTCCTGCCTCAACAGTCACTCTTCACCTCCACTTCTCTTTATTAGAGCATGTTGTTCTTTCTCTGACTCGCTTTATTCTCTGACTTGCTTTATTCTCTGACTCGCTTTATTCTCCAACTCTCTATTCCTGCTTCAACAGTCTCTCTTCACCTCCACATGGCTATATTAGAACACATTATTCTTTCTCTGACTCTCCTTACTCTCCGATTCACTTTATTCTCTGACTCGCTTTATTACTGACTTGCTTTATTCTCCAACTCTCCATTCCTGCCTCAACAGTCACTGTTCACCTCCACTTCGCTTTATTAGAACACGTTATTGTTCCTCTGACTCGCTTTCATCTCTGACTCGCTTTGTTCTCCGACTCTCCATTCCTGCTTCAACAGTCACTCTACACTGTGGATTATTTTATAAAAGCAAGAAGCTCTCAGACGTAAAACACTGGGTGTGTCTGAAATGGCCCACTTGTTAACTCGTTCCCTGTTCACTACATAGGCTGCTCTATGTAGAACACTATGTAGGGGAGCAGTGAGGGAGTCAGTAGAGGGAATTTGGACGACGAGCTTTCCAAAGAAACCCCTATGCTTTGTGGGGCGTCAACCTGTAAGTAGTGTACATCAGTTGTCCACTAGTTTTAGGGTGCATTGTGTGAATCTAGTGAACTATATAGGGAATCTAATTGTCCACTGAGAATTCGAACTACACTACAATATGGCCGACTCCCTGAATAGAACACTAAACAGTTAATAGAGTGCGATTTCAGACACAACCACTACTACCTAAACTTCAGTGTGAGTGGGCGGGGCTAAACTGCTGGCCGCATGACATCACAGAAACAGTGGCTTCTGTTTTTCTTGAATATATAAATTAATAAATTGTATTAAATCACTAATATTTGGTGATATTAAAGAAAGAAACGCTACAGAACTTGCTAGATTAACTTCAGAGCTGGCAGCAGGTCGGCTGTCATGATTCTGGACATTACTGTGGACGATGGTTTTCTGGTTTTGGTCTTGGTTTTAGGATCGTTACGTTCCTAGTTAACAGTGTTTACTTTAAACTCGCAACATGAGCCCTTCAAACACTAACGCTTGCTGATATGACGCCTCTTGTGTCGCATCCAATAAAGTGAGGAGCTGATTTTTCTGTGACAGCATGAAATGATACTCTTGGACGTGTTTTGGTACATTTCTGTAAATTATCTTGAGTTATTTTACACATGCTGACAGTTTACTGACTCACGACCAGTAAAATCTCTCTATAAATACAAACTGTCAGATCTAATAACTTTCCAAAACTGATATTTTATTACATTTCACAATCTAGGCAAGAGGAATAAAGTGATCCACCGTGAACATTTCTGTGTATTTATATACCAAACGAGGTTATAATTAATTTTTGCATGACATAAATTCTCTTTATTTATCAGAATTAAACAGGCCTGTTTTATTACTGCACCTTTAAGACTGGTATCATGTAAGTAATGTTCCAATTGGTTCTGGTTGGGTCTTCTATGCCAGGGGTATTTAATTAGAGTTCAGTACGCTCCAGTTAGAGGAGATCTCCTCAGGCCGGTCCGGACCGTCATCCTTTCTAACGTGTGTTCTGATTCAGTGGTGTATCCTGTTTACTGAAGTAGTCTAGTATCAGCATCTTATACCATCAGCTACTGAAACACCAACACACCACACATACCATTCAGTATATTTCAGTATATTTACTGTTTAAATACTGAACTGAATTGATTATTTATAAACAAATAATAAATGTAACAAGAGCTTCATTTAAAAAACAAAACACTTAAAAAAAAA
>CM038704.1:2347646-2375146 GCA_021613375.1 Megaleporinus macrocephalus | reverse complement strand
GCGATATGATTGTTTAACGTTATTGTTATGAAAACAGTATATATTATTCATAGTCTATATGTCAGGGTTCCCGCGGGATGTCTTAAAATGTCTAAAATTCGAAACTTTAAATATAAGGCCTTAAAAGACTTTAAAATGGCCAGATTTCCATCCAAGGTCTTAAATTTAATTTAGTCAAGTCTTGAATTTTTACTTTTGTTAAGTGTATAGTGTAATTGGAAGTTAGTTCTGTGTTCTCTGTATTTCTGGGGGGCTACCGGTGTTAGTATGTGGTGATTTAAGCTATAAATCCCATGATAACTGTAGGCAGGACATGGTCCTGTTTGCCCACCACCTGCCCACCAAAATACATATGTAGATATCTACCGCTTCAGTAGTGCTGGATGATATGGCCAAAATTTATAATGCGATATATTCCTTTGTTTCAGATATTGATATAAATCATTTGAAGGCATGCCAAGAATCACTATATGGGAAATCTGTATCTACTTTATCAATATAAATAACTTATTTTAAATATTAAAACAGTTGTGTGTCAGAACATAAAAAGTCTTCATATACATAAAAGAAACATGACATCCCCGTCAAATAAGCAATCCTCTAGATCAGGGGGCAGATTGGACAGTATCAAAATACTAAAGGGCCGGTCTCTCTTTCCAAAGTATTATTCATACATATATATATATATATATATATATATATATATATTGTATTTAAAATATGAAAAAACACAAATGTACAGTATAATGAATAATTACTAAATAACTAATTCATTTAATTTTACTGTAATTGCAGCAGTGAAAATGTTACAACGCACTAAAGATTTTGTCTTAACTGATATGCTGCTTACTAGATAATGTTAGCTCAGTCAAACATTTTTCTAACACAGTGACGTACCGATGGGCCATTAAGGGTGATTCCGCGGGCCAATAAGAATCTGGCTGCACCCATACCGTAAATAATACATATCGAAATACTGCAAAAATTATATCACCGTTATTGAAACATATCGCGGTAAATACCAATATTGAATTATTGTCCAGGCCTACTCCTCAGTCACCAAAGTAACGTCTCTGGAGTTAATTTGTCTACTTTGGAAAACTTGAAAAAATGTGTTTTCAGTAAGGCTTTGGTTTGATGACAGAGATGTTCGTGGTTGGTTGCAAGCAGCCCCCAGTTATCGATATGAAACTTGTTGCAAACTATGCAGTTAGAGGCCTGCAGTTGAGTGTGAAGGCACTCGTGTCTCAAAACTCAACCAATCTCACAATTTTGTGCCCCGTTCCCGCCAACTTCAGAGTCATCAGCAGCCAGATTCAATATCACTAGCGCTTCGGCTAATGACCTTCGGGCTACATTCGGATCCAGTGAAACATCAAAATCTGAGGTGCTTTGGATTCTTCACTCAGTTATAAAACTTCTGTCATGTAACAGTGGTGGTGATATTAGCAGCCTTTTCCTGTTAATGTTCCCCGACTCGAATATCGCGAATGAGTGGCTTATCTAGCGAGATTTGGCTTGACAGACTTCATCAAGAGAGAGCTGATAGGCACGCTTACCGGGCAGTATGGGTTAATGTTCGATGAAAGCTTCAATTCAACCACATGTTGTGTTTTTTCACTGAGAGTGGTCTTAAAAAATCTTAGTCTTAAATTTAACTCACTGAAACCTGCAAGAACGCTGATATGTGGAACGTGACAACAGCTGCATTTGTCATATCGTGAAACACATGCTGTTATGATAAGATTGTGTTTACTTCTTATTGTTCTTCTTCTAAAGGAGGTTCGAACCCAAAGGTTCTGTCACGGGTGCGTCTGAGAACCTGACATTTACTTAGATCCACCTCTGTACCAGCATACAGCAGCTTGGTTCCACCCACTTGGCTGAAGTTATAAGGGGGGGGGGGTTCAGCTCAGACTGCTGTGTAAGTGAGGCTAAGGCTGAGGGCAACCAATCAGAACAGAGCTTACTTGCTTAGCGTCTAAAGAAAAACAAGCACCACCAAAACAGAAGCTTTACAGGAAGAGAGCAAAAACCGACTATACTTTCAGTGTAAGTCAATGGAACCAGATTTTTTTCCCCAAGCCATTTCGGAGCATTTCTATTGGTCCACTCATCATGGAATTTTCATACAGTGTAAACAGCAGCCGTGTCGTGTTCAAGTTCTTTTTTGGACAATCAGACATAATTTATCAGCTGCAGGTTTCATTACAGAGAGAGAGAATAAAATTAGGCCGTACTGTCACTAATGCTGGACCCGGCTTTGCATGTATTTGTTCATTGGGTTGGTATTTGGTTTTTACTTGTAAATGTAGGCAATCAATAACGATAAACCACATATTATTTTTTACATCCTGAGTTTTTGGGGGTAATCTGTACGTGGTTATGGCTCATAACGCAGCTTTATTTAATAAAAGAAACACAGCCTCTCCAGTACCAACAGCTAAAACCACAGCCCTATGCTGTACTGCAGAAAACCCACCACTCCACCCGTATTCAAGCTCGTCACCGTAGAAGTCCTTGTATGAATGAACCCAAAACGGCCCAACATAAACATTTATTCTCTTTAAAAAAAAAAGGAACTACTCACAACAGTATGTATTACCAGGGTGCCTGACCATACTGGACCCTTACCACTCGAGTTAGACCACCTCCGCAAAGCAGTGGTTAGCCTGTGCTTGAACTGCACTATTACCCTTTAGCCTGCCGCTTAGAGGGGCCAGTAGGCCTAGTGGAGTGAGCGAAGTGAGCCGTGAGTGCTGCAGCTGAACTGGAGATTTAGACTTTACAGTGTTTGACGCTGGTTTTCAGAACAACGGAAGTTTTTTTTTTGCCTTTGATTACTGACGAGGCTCCTGAGCCTAAAATCGGCTGCTCCTGGCCGCCCACATTGCCACCATGTCTAGTAGCACTGGACAAAGTATTGTCCATACAGTATATTATTATTATTATTACGGTATTAGGGTGCCGTCTACTATAATATCTTAATTACCGTGTTAATGAGGCGTGAGCTGACGTTATCGAGTACGACAACAACGCCTCAACTTGTTCACTACTTCACGCTTTACTACAGGCTGCTGCAAGTGCTCATTGAGAGTGCCCATACTGTGTGCTAGCATTAGCTAGAGCATCGTCTTCACTCACGTGGAGCTGGTCTGGATCTGAAAAGACTGACGTTGGCTAAGACCTTTTTATATACATTTATTTATATAATAAAATATCCAAACCTGGCTTTTGTGTATTGATAAAATATTGGCACACAAAATATCGCGATACTGTGCTGTATCGATTTTTCCTCCCACCCGTAGTAATTTACTCAGTGTGTGCTGCGTTACATTTTATTACATTTCAGTAAATACAGAAAAAAATGTGCACTAAATGTAAATTGTTGTACTAAAGTTTAGAAGTTGTATGAACTTATTTGAACTTTTATGTTTAAAATTATCAATACATTTCCAATTAAACAAAAACAACAACAGTTGACTGTTTTTTGGTCAAATTACATATGACTGTATCTCTATAGTGGATGTATGTATAATGTAATGTATAGTTTTATTGGTCAGTGTAACTCAAAACCTTGTTGCTGTTATTATTAATCTGTTTATTATTATTATTATTATTATTATTGTTGTTGTTACTGTTATTATTGATTTTGTTATTATTGTTTACTGTAGGTCTGTGGATTTAGCTGCTGGTGTTGTTTGTTAGGTGGTTTGTTATTTTTGTGGGTTTTTGGTATATGACGTGATGAGCAGTGTTTACTTCGTGGGACGGTTTTAGATTCTCAGATGAATGATCTACATCTCTGGTTCGTGCGTCTCGGCGAAACGAAGGAAGCTGTTTACTTTGCGCCCCCCACACGCCCACAGCTACACGTTTGGCCACTTTCTTGCGGCCGATTCGACACAAAATACGTGGTAATTATCAGACTGCTGGAAGAGGCTGCTAACTCGTCTCCTCTCTGAGAACTGACAAGGATGCAATTTGTGTGAACCACACAGATTAAGACCACATGTTGGAGAAGCTGAGGCCTCTCGCGCTGAGCTGTCGCGCTGAGCTGTCGCGCTGAGCTGTCGTGCTGAGCAGCTGGTATGCAAAAAGCCAACAAACACATGGCTGAGCGAGTCGGAGCTCACGAACGTCTCGCGCCTCGTAGTTCCTTCCAGCAGATGAAGATGTTTAGAGAGTGTTTACAGCTCGCTGTGTGTTAAACAGAACAACAGCACATCTCCGTCTCTCTCTTTCCTCTCTCCCCTTCTCTTTCTTTCATCTCTCCCCTTCTCTCTCTCTTTCCTCTCTCCCCTTCTCTTTCTTTCATCTCTCCCCTTCTCTCTCTCTTTCCTCTCTCCCCTTCTCTTTCTTTCATCTCTCCCCTTCTCTCTCTCTCTCTCCTGTCTCTTTCCTCTCTTTCTTTCCTCTCTCCCCTTCTCTCTCTTTCTTCTCCCCCTTCTTCTCTCTTTTCTCTCTTCCCTTCTCTCTCTCTCTCCTCTCTCTTTCTTTCCTCTTTCCCCTTCTCTCTCTCTCCTCTTTCCCCTTCTGTCTTTCCTGTCTCATTTTCTCTCTTTCCTCTCTCCCCTTCTCTCTCTTTCTTCTCCCCCCTTCTCTCTCTCTCTTTCCTCTCTCCCCTTCTCTTTCTTTCATCTCTCCCGTTCTCTCTCTCTCTCTCCTGTCTCTTTCCTCTCTTTCTTTCCTCTCTCCCCTTCTCTCTTTTTCTTCTCCCCCTTCTTCTCTCTCTTTTCTCTCTTCCCTTCTCTCTCTCTCTTTCCTCTCTCTTTCTTTCCTCTTTCCCCTTCTCTCTCTCTCCTCTCTCTTTCCTCTTTCCCCTTCTGTCTTTCCTGTCTCATTTTCTCTCTTTCCTCTCTCCCCTTCTCTCTCTCTCTTTCCTCTCTCCCCTTCTCTCTCTCTCTTTCCTCTCTCCCCTTCTCTCTTTCCTTCCTCTCTCCCTTTCTCTCCCTTTCTCTCTCTTTCTCTTCTCCGCTCTCTTCTCCTCTCTCTTTCTCCTCTCTCTTCCTCTTCTTTTCTCTCTTTCTCCTCTCTTCTCTCCTCTCTCCTCTCTCTTCTTCTCTTCTCTGTCTTTCTCCGCTCCGTCTCCATTTTTTCTTCTCTCTCTTTCTCCTCTCCCCTTCTCCTCTCTTTCTTCTCTCTTCTCTCCTCCCACCTCTTTCTTTCTCCTTTCCTGTCTGTCCTCTCTTTCCTCTTTCCCTTTCTTCTCTCTCCTCTCTCTTTCTTCTCTCTCTCCCCTCACCTTTCTTTCTTCTTTCCTCTCTCCCCTTCTTATCTCCTCTCTCTTCCCGCTTGCCTCTTTCTTTTCCTTCTCTCGCTCCCTTCTCTCCTCCTTTTTCCTTTCTTCTCACCTCTCTCTCCTCTCCATCTCACCTCTCTCCCCCCTCTGTCCTCTTTCCTCTCTCCTCTTTCTCTTTTCTTGCTCCTCTCTTTTCTTTCTTTCTGCTCTCTTTCTCCTCTCTCCTCTCTTCTCGCATTCTGTCTGCTCTCCCCACTTTCTCCCCTCTCTCATTCATCTCTCTTTCTGTCTCCTCTTTCTTCTTTTGCTCCTGTTTTCTTAGTCACGCATGACCTGTTTTTCATCTATTTTTTTATTTAATTTTCTTTCTTTCTTGTTTTTTCCCTCCTGAATTTTTCTTTCTCTTTTTTCCTGTTTTTTTTCTCTCTTCCTCTTTTTGCTGACGTTATTTCTCTCTCTCTCTCTCTCTCTCTCTCTCTCTATCTCTCTCTCTCTACCCCATATTTCTGTATGAGAGTAATAAGTATAAACAGAGGCCCTGCTGTTCTGCGTGTTCTGTGAATGTGTTCTGCAGTAACGCCAGGAACGTGGTGGTCTAATCAGGGGGCTCTTATCTGGAGCTGCTCCGCGCTCCGGCAGAGGGGGCAGGAATGTGCCCCAGACACACACATACACACTCTGAGCCCCTCCGCGGCGGGGTTAGCGTGTGCCTAAATTTCACTCAGTTAAATTATGCGGAGGCGGGCCGGTGGGCGCGGGGGTCTGTTGTGTCTGGCTGGAGCACAGAGAGGCCGGAGATCTGCTCAGCTGTTAGACGCCGATGATAAGTCATGATATCAGCGTCCGTAATTATTATGCTTCTCATAATAAACATAAATACCGCAAAAGAGTGACACAGTCAGAGAGACTGAGGGGCATATCACTGATACAATTTAGAACAGCTGTTAGTTAAATAATTTTTTTATATATATACAGCATACAGTATATAACTATATATAGCGTACAGTATATAACTATATATAATATATAATAAAAACATATTATTTCTCCACAGTTTAGGTATATACAGACATTTTATTGGTTCTAATGATTATAAAACCAACTAAAAGAAAGAAAAAAAACAACAAACAAGTTTTCAAGGTTTTAAGATTATACAAAAACTGTGAATACATTGTATTGTATGAATACAATGCACTATTTATATTGAAAATAATAAAATCACAATAATACAGAAGCAGTTTGGTTGCAAATAAATGCATACAGCTATTGTAATACACCTATATTAATTGGCCACTATGCAGTTTTATTTACTGTGCTGCACTAAATCTGATTATTTATTTACTTTGAATTGAATTTATTTTCATTGTCCTTTATGTACTAATGATTATCGTTCAAAAAGTTTAGTTCATATATATTTGATCTTTTAATAATTTTTAATATATATTTTTTATTTAATTTAATACAAATTATTTAATGCTGCTGGAGAGTGTGTATTATCAACAGTGTGTTGCTGCAAGTTGCTGCAAATGTATACACGGTCGCTGTCCAAATAATAAAAAAAAAGTACCACCATTTTTGTTGATTTTTAATTTTCTAAGTGATTCGAATGTCTTTTACATTGTATGACAATTTCATGAGAAATGGACCAATAGAAATGCTCCAAAATAATTTTGGTTCCAGAAAAGAATCTACTAGGGCGATATGGCCCTACAATAGTATCACGATATTTCATGGTATTTTTGCGATAACGATACTCTTGACGATATGACAAAACATTGAATAAAAAGAAAGATATATATTTCAAGAATACACTACTGCAACAAAATGAAAATTAAATTTTATTATTTCATACAATATGATATGGCACACCACTAACTGGGATATTAAAAAATACAAGAATTTTCATCAGATTGTAACAGAAATCAATGATCCAGAATGTCACGATACTAAATAATGCACTCCAAATATCTCCATATATCCAGGACTGAAGTAAAGTAAATGATACTGGACAGATAAACTCTGTCTCTAGTAGATATATAATGGGAAATGAGAAAAGTGTGAATTTTTCTTTTACTAAAAACAGTAAAAGTAGTTCCTGATGTGATAATTAAGGATGGTTGATATGGCACGATATTTCAGGGTATAATATCGTTCACCATATTCAAAAATGTTGGCGATATTATTGTGTACAATATGATATGGCACACCCCTAATATCTACTTCTGCTTTGGCCTGAAGGGATTAACTCATCCCTGGTTAAATAAATAAATAAATATATATATATATATATATATATATATATATATATATATATATATATATATAAAGAGTAGCTGAACTGGAGCTTTCTGCTTTGTCCTGAAGGGATTAACTCATCCCTGGTTAAATAAATAAATAAATAAATAAATAAATAAATATATATATATATATATATATATATATATATATAAGAGTAGCTGAACTGGAGCTTTCTGCTTTGTCCTGAAGGGATTAACTCGTCCCTGGTTGAAAGTTAATGGCAGGATCTGGTAAAGAGCGAGAACTCGAGAGTTGTGTGAGCCGATGCCAAACAGTGTGACAACAGTGGCGGTCTGCTGTGATCTTAGGCTATCAAAATGTCATCAATACACCCCTCATCAGCTTAATGAACGAAGGCGCTCTCTCTCGCTCCCTCTCTCTCTCTCTCGGGCGCTCCCTCCATCTCCTCTCTGCCTCTTAATGAGAGCACTCGACTAAGTGCTGACCACTGCAAGAGGCATTTTACTATGCAAATCACGCCGACTGATGGGCAATGCAGATTTGTTAACGCTACGTGTCACTTTCTTCTGATGTCTGACAGCGTTCCGGAGAATTCTGACTGGCAGTTTGTGGACACAGCGTTTACGGTTATGAGTCGGACTGCGAGTCACCAGCGCTTATTGCAAGCGCCGCACAGATTCTGGCTGATTATTAGATGAGTAAATATCACTGAAGTCAGAAGAGCTCTCTGTTGTGTAGTGAAAGGGAGAAAAAATCAAAAGTCGACAAGTGTTAAGATGCATTTAGGTCGTTCTGAGAACTCCTGGAATTAGTTTGTCACCGTTCAAATCGTTTGTGGTTGGATTTCATCACGTTTGTGTGTTTTTTCCTCTCTGTTTGACTCAGTCGTGTTTATGTGGGTTGTGTAAATTTTAGGGACGTCCCCCTGCCTGGTATCAATTCCTGTTTGTAATATGCTGATGTTCATCTGCATCTCTCTCTCCCTCTCTCCCTCTCTCTCTCTCTCTCTCTCTCTCTCTGTGTATATGTCGTTGGATATTTCAGGTTGAGCCCTCTGTCGTCGATGTTCACTCCCACTTCTGTCCGGTGCTGATTCCTGATAGGAAGAATGGAACGTCAGTCGTGACGAAGCCACTGACTGAGGTATGTTAGCGTCTCAGCCTGTCATTCTATAAGATGCGTTTTGCATTTGCTGTCACACATACCATGTAGGGCTGTGCGATATTGACAAAAACTGATATCTCGATATTTTCTTTAATTTTGTTGATACTATAATAAACAATATTTTGCATTATTAATAAAAATGTGTTTGTAAAAGTCTTATATTTTACTAGCTTGCACTTCTTAATATTATTGTCCATCCATCTGTTATCTTATCTTAATGACTGCAGTTTTTACTGCATTTATTAAATTAGCTTTTTTCATTTTAAATTTAATGATTGCAGTATTGGGGATATTTGTTTGATTTACTTGGTTTATTTACTGTTAATTTAGTTACAAATATTATGCTGTTTCATATGAGCTCGTTAAAAATGGTAATAAACCAGTTTAGATCATGTTTCATGACTTGCTTGCGCTAATAACTACGTATAGCCTGCCGTGGCATATAGCCCCGCCCTCTATCGGTATCGGCTGATGGTGCTGAAAGGTGATCAGCAATCGGAATCAGCCTCGAAAACGCTGATCGGTCCATCTCTAGTCTTTACTTTCAATGGAACCAAAATTTTTCTTTCAAACTGTTTTGGGGTGTTTCTATTGGTCCATTCATCACAAAATTTGTTAAACATTGCTGTGAGGATTTGATTGAGTATTAGTGAGATCAGGTACTGATGTTGAACATTGCTGTGAGGATTTGATTGAGTGTTAGTGAGGTCAGGTACTGATGTTGAACATTGCTGTGAGGATTTGATTGAGTGTTAGTGAGGTCAGGTACTGATGTTGAACATTGCTGTGAGGATTTGATTGAGTGTTAGTGAGGTCATGTACTGATGTTGAACATTGCTGTGACGACTTGCTTGAGTTTTAGTGAGGTCAGGTACTGATGTTGAACATTGCTGTGAGAATTTGATTGAGTGTTAGTGAGGTCAGGTACTGATGTTGAACATTGCTGTGAGGACCTGATTGAGTGTTATTGAGATCAGGTACTGATGTTGAACATTGCTGTGAGAATTTGATTGAGTGTTAGTGAGGTCAGGTACTGATGTTGAACATTGCTGTGAAGTCAGGTACTGATGTTTAACATTGAGTATTAATGAGGTCAAATACTGATGTTGGAACATAGCTGTGAGGATTTGATTGAGTGTTAGTGAGGTCAGGTACCGATGTTTAACATTGCTGTGAGGATTTGATTGAATATTAGTAAAGTCAGGTACTGATGTTTAACATTGAGTATTAATGAGGTCAAATACTGATGTTGGAACATAGCTGTGAGGATTTGATTGAGTGTTAGTAAGGTCAGATACTGATGTTGAACATTGAGTGTTAGTGAGGTCGGGTACTGATGTTGATCATTGCTGTGAGGATTTGATTGAATATTAGTAAAGTCAGGTACTGATGTTGAACACTGAGTGTTAGTGAGGTCAGATACTGATGTTGAACACTGAGTGTTAGTGAGGTCAGATACTGATGTTGATCATTGCTGTGAGTATTTGATTGTAGTTGTTTGTGACGTTGCAGTATTGAAATAGCATTAAATGTTTGGTGTGTGGTGTAGCTGTAGTGTATGGTTGCGTTCCTACTGACCAGTGTTGTGATTGAAACACCAGTATGGTCTGTGCGTTGACTCGAGGGGTCACATGTGTGACGCATTAGGATCCTAAATTTTCCCAAAGTTTTCCAAGGAAAAATGTTTTGTTTGTTTATTTGTATAACGTCAGTAAACGTTGCTGAACTGTTGGTGATCTTAGTCGCCCTCTGTAAAGCCATCCATTTTTAAACTTCACTGAAACCCACACACCCGTCCAGACTTCCTGTTTACCTTTTCTTTGTGCTCTTTCCGGACGTTCTGGACGCACCGACCGCACTGGTGGGCTGTGGTTCGGTGGTCTCTGCTACGCAGGCGCTCGCCAGCTCGCCTTAGTCACTGCTGACCCGCCGTGCGCGTCAGCGGTCGCCCGTTTTTGTGTGTCAGTCGTTCGGTATTCTTTGTGCCGCCCTGCATAGGTTTTCCTTTGCTGCCGTTTTTGGCTCCATGCCAGCCAGGCTGCCAGGCCCACTGCCTCCAAGACCCCCCCCCCACCAAACTCGCGCAGCCTCCTCGATGGAGAAGCGA
This sequence comes from Megaleporinus macrocephalus, assembly GCA_021613375.1. Classification (NCBI taxonomy): domain Eukaryota; kingdom Metazoa; phylum Chordata; class Actinopteri; order Characiformes; family Anostomidae; genus Megaleporinus; species Megaleporinus macrocephalus. Next base: position 2,364,374 of record CM038704.1, on the reverse strand, counting down.
ACGTGACATTTGTGCCGAGGTAATGGAATCCACGTGCAATTAAATCCCCGACTGTGAAGAAGACTCTATCGGCGCCTCCCTCCGCGCTCATCCCTCCATCCTCTCCTCCGCCCGCAGTCAGCGGGCCGCGGCGACAGAGCGATCGCAGCACGCCTCTCTCCTCGCATCTTCACGTCAGCTTTTGTTTTTAGAGCTCCTCTCCGAAAAAGCGCTCTCTCCTGGCAATTAATTATGGTAAATGTCAATTAAAGCCAAGAAGCCCCCCCTCACAAACCAACCCCCCCCTCTTTTCTTTCCTTCCGCAAAACAGTAATATAGCTGGGATTAAATTTCAATTATAGAAATTACGTTAGAAGGGGGGCCGCGCTAACGTCGCTCTAATGAATTGCGCTGAAGGTGACAGTTGTTATTTTGCGGGCGGCGCGGGGGCGACCCCTGGCTCGTGCTGATAGAAATGCGAAGTGGAGGATGGATGGAGGGAGGGATGGATGTTAGGGAGAGGAGGAGGAGGAGGAGGAGGAGGAGGGGGGGAGGTTATATTCCCCTGCTGCAGTAGTGGCCACTACACTTAACGCCTCATTTGCGGTCTTGTGGTGGGCAGTGGCTTGAATCATTGATCTGTGCCAATGAGGAGAAGACTGAACCCTTTACTTTCTCTCTCTCTCTCTCTCTCTCTCTCTCTCTCTCTCTCTTTATAGCTCTCTCTTTCTCTCTCTTTTTATACATCTCTCTCTCTCTTTCTCTGTATACATATTTCTCTCTCTCTCTTTATATATGTCTCTCTTTCTCTCTCTTTTTGTCTCTCTTTCATTTTGTCTGTCTCTCTCTTTTTATATTCTCTCTATACATTTCTTTCTTTCTCTTTATGTCTCTCTCTCTCTTTTTATATGTTTATATGTCTCTCTCGCTCTCTCTCTTTATACGTCTCTCTTTCTCTGTCTCTCTCTCTTTTTTATGCGTCTCCCTCTCTCTGTTTCTCTCTCTCTCTCTCTCTGTATACATGTCTCTCTCTTTTTATATATGTCTCTCTCTCTCTTTTTATATTCTCTCTCTATACATTTCTCTCTCTCTCTTTGTCTCTCTCTCTCTTTTTATGTCTCTCTCGCTCTCTCTCTCTCTTTATACGTCCCTCTTTCTCTGTCTCTCTCTCTCTTTATACATCTCTCTCTCTCTCTCTCTCTCTTTATACGTCTCGCTCTCTCTTTTTATACATATTTCTCTTTCTCTCTCTCTCTTTATATAACTCTCTCTTTCCCTCTCTATGTCTCTGTCTGTCTCTCTCTCTCTTTGTCTGTGACTCTCTCTTAGTCTCTCTCTCTCTCTCTTTGTCTGTCTGTCTCTCTCTTTCTCTCGTTCCCTCTCTCTTTGTCTGTCTCGGTCTCTTTCTTTCTCATTTTTTCCTTACTCTTTATTTCTTTTTCTTGCTGTTTATCTCTAACTCACTCTTTCTTTCTCTCATCTTTTTTCGTACTCTATTTCTTCCTTGCAGTTTCTGTCTGTCTTGTTCTGTTTCTTTAAATTTGTCATTCTCTCTCTACCTCCTTCTCTCTTCCAACCTATCTCTGCTCTCTCATTCATTCATTCACTTTTGCCTCCTTCTTTGTCTCTGCTTTGTCTCACTTTCTTTCTTTTTTCCTTTCCATTTTCTCGTTTGCACTCTTTCCTTCTTCTTCACTCTTACTTGCTTTATGCTCTCTCTCTCTCTCTCTCTCTCTCTCTCTCTCTCTCTCTCTCTCTCTCTCTCTATATATATATATATATATATATATATATATATATTGAGCCACGTTTACATAGTCGTCATCTCTGCCCTGTATGCACTCTTCCATTTTATTTCTTTTTCTTTCCTTTTCTTCTTTTTACTTTCTCCCTCTCTCTCCTCTTCCTTCGCTCTCTCGTGCTCTCTGCCCCCCTCTTCTCTCTGCTGCTGATGCGTTTGGCCGGTGGTGATGCTCCAGGCTCCTCTTCCTCACTCCTTCGTATCTTCGGTGAGGGATCTTTGCAGACAGAGACAGAAAAGCAGGAGAGCGTGCCGCGGGCGAAGATGCGGCTTCCTGGAGGTCTCTCCAAACTGGAGCGGCGTGACGTCGATAAAAATACATATCACAATACTTTCTGTAAGGTTTCAGTGTCTCGATATTAGATAGTGTAGTATAGTATAGTATAGTATGGTATAGTATTTAAATGATCATTAATACTGTGAGTTATAAGAAAGTGAAGTTAACAGACAGTGAACATTATTAGAAACATAACAGAACACGGCTGCCAGAGTTTGTGGACTTGCTGTAATCCTCGTTGTCAAGTATGTCGCTAAGCGTATGGCTAGTAGGACTGTGTATTGACAAGAACCTGGCGATACAGTACGTATCGCGATACAGAAGCCACGATTCAATATATTGTGATACTGCAAGCAAAGTGATGTACTGTGATTTTTCAAATCCTACTATTAAAACACACCACTGTATGAACAGGTTTGTCAATGCTTACAGTAGCATTGCGCCCTTGTGCTGCTTGTTAATGTTGGAGTGGAGCTGAAAATGGATTACAACACTGCCATCTAGTGGTCAGAGGTTTAAACACTGCACACAATGATTCACTGTCTGTCAGGAATCTGTGTATTGATACTGTGTTTTTGAGAATCGATACAGTATTATCAAACATAATATCCCGATTTTCGATATTTTGATATTTTCTTACACCCCTAATGGCTAGAACTGAAGTACTGTAGCGATACTAGTACAGACAGTATATCGCAGTATAGCCCCTCCTCAGAAGGCAGCGCGAGATGGAAATGGGTCAGGAGGGACACGCTGGTTGGGTGGGACACACTGAGGATTTCCAGTTTGGGTGATCTGGCCCACTGCCCCCTCAGCACACCCTCTCGGTCTCGGGCACAAGGTCTGGACTTCAGCCCTGAACACGGAAGGGAGGGCCGTTCACACATCCTCCTGATAAAGCGAACAGAAGAAAAGAGGGAGCTGGACTGTGAAGACAAAACTTTATTCACTGATTATTCTCTCTTTTCCTCCTTTAGGACCTAACTAACATCTTACAGACAATTAATAGAGGTCAGATACTGATGGTGAACATTGCTGTGAGGTTTTGATTGTAGTTGTTTGTCAGGTACTGATGTTGAACATTGCTGTGAGGATTTGATTGAGTGTTAGTGAGGTCAGGTACTGATGTTGAACATTGCTGTGAGGATTTGATTGAGTGTTAGTGAGGTTGGGTACTGATGTTGATCATTGCTGTGAGGATTTGATTGTAGTTGTTTGTCAGGTACTGATGTTGAACATTGCTGTGAGGATTTGATTGAGTGTTAGTGAGGTCATGTACTGATGTTGAATATCGCTGTGAGGATTTGATTGAGTGTTAGTGAGGTCCGGCACTGATGTTGAACATTGCTGTGAGGATCTGATTGAGTGTTAGTGAGGTCATGTACTGATGTTGAACATTGCTGTGAGGATTTAATTGAGTGTTAGTGAGGTCAGGTACTGATGTTGAACATTGCTGTGAGGATCTGATTGAGTGTTAGTGAGGTCATGTACTGATGTTGAATATCGCTGTGAGGATTTGATTGTAGTTGTTTGTCAGGTACTGATGTTGAACATTGCTGTGAGGATTTGATTGAGTGTTAGTGAGGTCATGTACTGATGTTGAATATCGCTGTGAGGATTTGATTGAGTGTTAGTGAGGTCAGGTACTGATGTTGAACATTGCTGTGAGGATCTGATTGAGTGTTAGTGAGGTCAGGTACTGATGTTGAACATTGCTGTGAGGGTTTGATTGAGTGTTAGTAAGGTCATGTACTGATGTTGAACATTGCTGTGAGGATTTAATTGAGTGTTAGCGAGGTCAGGTACTGATGTTGAAACATTGCTGTGAGGATTTGAGTGTTAGTGAGGTCAGGTACTGATGTTGGATGATCAGTTCTGGATAATTCAAACTCATCCCAGTGGTACTGGTTGGAGCTCCATCTCTCCAGGTGATGTAGTTCTGCTGGGGGGCTTTATACTCAGGCAAATTATTTACGTTGAAGATTCATTTGATCCATACAGCCATATACAGCGCACGGATGACTTGTACTGTTGCACAGTGTGCGCTTACGTTGTTGCCAGGTGACACGAAGAAGACGTGATTTGATGGCGCGGATTGTAAAATAGAGAAAGAGAGAGAGAATAAGTAGAGATGAACAGAAGAGAACAATACACAGCGTCCAACGTCTACTGTAAACCCGAACTAGGGAGCCGTCACTGAGCGCCAACCTGAAGAAAGAAGTGGCTCAAGTTAGCTTCTTATGTAAATTCCGCCGTTCCACCTTAAATGATGCAGCAGTTAGAGGCGGCGGAATGTAACTTCTATAGCATTTAAGGTGGAACGAGGTATTCTAATAAGAAGATAACTTCAGAAAGCAAGCTGCTGAGCTTTCCCAGCAAACTGATAGCGAGTCTGAGTTTTATGGTAACCCCTTGCCGAGCATCAGTGTCTCAGCATCTGAGCAGAAACAGTCAGTCTGCACGTCCTGTCCACACAGTAACCATAACCTTTATCTTAAATCAGTGTGATGGAGAGTTGAGATGGAGACTAGTAAAGTGTGTATGTTAGTTCCGGTTATATGTGCTGGCTAGTTAAGAAACAACAACATACACCCCTCACACACTCTCTTCCCTCACAGTGATGCATAAAATACACAGTACACTTAATATCAGGAGGTGTTTGTAGCAATTAGGAGCCTAAAATACACCAAATCTAATACAGAGAGTATATTCAGTTTAGTTTGTTTGTAGTAAGTGGGTGAGCAAGTGTAGGACAAGCTTCAGCGTAGAAACGGAGTGTACAGTAGGCAGTCTTGTGAACATATTGGTTCTGTCTCAAACCCTAGTAAGTGTCTAAGTAGGCTGTCTAGGTAGCAGCTGTGTAAGTATCAGTGTTCTCTCCTCATCTCTCCTCATAAAACAGATTACTGAGACGCTCTAGTTAGAGAGAGACTGCGTCAGGACTTGTTCCCGCCCACTGAACGCGACCGGTTGTGTAGCTGGTTGCTAAGCTACCAGCCGGCATCTAAAACAATAGTTTGAGGCTTTAAAATCCGCTAGCATAAATGCTAATGTCTGGAGTATAAAGTGTAAATGGTGAAGGACTCGTTACAGAGTTGATAATAAAATACTGTTTTGTGTGATTATATGACCAGAAACACATTAAAACTCCAGAGAGAATCAAAATAACTCACATTTTAAAACCACTTCACTGCTCCTAGATTAGCCTGCGTTGCATCATGAGATTGTCTTAGTGGCTGAGGAAGCGTTTGATGCTTCCTTAAAATCAGGTCTAAATAAGGTTCCTCAGTAGACAGCATGTTTAAGGTATGTAAGAATTGGGACAGTCTACATGTCGGGAGCGCATACTATGATTTAAAATGCTGCCTATGTAGGAGCTTAGTAGATTTTGAGACAGACCCTAGTATGATATATAGTATATATAATAGTAATTATTAAAATGTTTTCCTTAAAACTGTACTATATACAATTTAAGCAATAAAATAAAAAAAAAAACTGTCATATTCTATGTTATATATTCATATATTTACTATTGGTCTTTAATAAAGCAAAAATATTTTTTATCCGATTACTCGATTAATCAATGGAATGGGCAGCGATTAATCTTTCCGCACTATTGCTGTGTAAGTTTATGTTTATCTAAAATCAGCGTTCTTCATCAGACCCCGCTTAACCATTCAATCATTCAGAAACAAAAGAATTGGGTGGCCTTGCACTGTAACACCTTCTCTTGGCTCTGAGGGGCGTTTGCTTATGTTCTCTTAGTCTCGCTGCCGTTTCATTACATAACTTGTTGAGTGCGAGTGTGTAAGCGTGACTGTAGGGAGACGTGAGTAATGCCTCCCAAAATAGAGAGGTCACCGCAGCTTGTTCTCCGGCTGAGCTGAAGGTTAATTTGCAGCGAAAATAAAATAGACCTCTCTATTTCCTCATCACCCTCTGAGGACAATAAACCTCACGCTGCCTCAGCAGCTTCTGGCTCCCGGCGCTGGAGTAGCCTTTGGACCTGTCCACACGTACCAACGTTTCCATCTCATCCCACCCTCTTCCTTCTAATTATTATTAATATTAGTGTTTTTTTTCTTCTTTTTGTTCTTAACTAATGGAAGTATCCCAGGCCTGGGGAGATGTGTTGGACCTCGATGCTCAGGCCTCGTCTCGCTCCAAATTAGATCGGCCTGACAGATAGACGGAGCAAATTGGTCTAATTGTATAATTGCCTATCCTCGTTCAACTTGGCAGAAAAGTGGAGTGATTTGGGAGCAGATTGAAGTGAGTTATGGCCTTTAGTTGCTTATTTGTGGCTGGGAAGCGGAGGGGCGGCGCTCAATTAACCACGTCCAGCCTGCCTTGGGCCGGAGAAGTGTACACACAGTGTGTACACATATCCACGAAGCACCCCACAGGCAGGAAAACGCAGGAACTGTGAGACATTGCCCTTTTCTTTGTGTCTACCTCACGGGCTGCCGTTCTCGAGGTTGGCCCGGCGGCTTTTTGACTGGGCGACCGGAAACTTGACACTCACTTAGCCGCAGTTTAATACATGCCCCACTTCACCACTCCGCCGCCCATTACATCACTAGCTTGACCAAATCGCCTGTCTTTCAGTGCCTGAGCCGTACGGCGTGCCACTCAGATTCAGCCGATTTAAAGGAATGTGTTGTTCAAACAGGCTGTTTTAGCCACTGTGCCTTTAAGGCTGTGTAACTTTTAATGTAAGGTAAAGGAGCAATACGTAAGATTTTTCCTTTAAGTCTGTGTGTATTGCGGAGATGTCTACTGAAGTTAGTAGTAAGTTGGAATCAACCCAACATGAGAGGATGAAGAAGTTCTTGTGGCATCATAGAAACAATGCTGTTTTCGGAGATTGGTGTTAATAGGTTGTCTATATTGTTGGAGGACGGGGTGGTATTTTTTAAAATTTGGTTGCGCTAAGCTGGATCTAGGTTGATCCTTTAACCCTGTTTACACCTGGGCACTAGTGACTGGTCATGTGACTAGTGGATTGTATCCTTATACGAGTTTAGCAACATGCGTTTACTTTTGGTGGTCAAATGTGGGGAGGGGTTTGAGTTGTACTGGGAGTGGTTTGGGTTGTACTGGGAGTGGTTTGTGTTGTACTGGGAGGAGTTTTGGTTGAACTAAGCAGGGTTTGGGTTGTACTAGGAGGGGTTTAGGATGTACCGAGCGAGGTTTGGGTTGTACTGGGAGTGGTTTGGGTTGTACTGAGAAGAGTTTGGATGGTACTGAGAAGAGTGTGTTGAACTGGGAAGAGTTTGGATGGTACTGAGAAGAGTGTGTTAAACTGGGAGGAGTTTGGATTGTACTGAGAAGAGTTTGTGTTGAACTGGGAGGAGTTTGGGTTGTACTGGGAGTGGTTTGGGTTGTACTGAGTGGGGTTTGGGTTGTACTAGCTCGCAACTAGCTTGTGTAGAAACATTCTGCCTCACTGACCACAGCGGAATCAGCTCCTACTGGAGAGTTATATGAAATCATAACATTCAGAAATTGTTCACATGTTCACTTAAACAGTCATTATACTGTTTTATAATGTGCAGACGTGTGTTTTTGTATAGTATGTATTATTTTCATATACAAAATTAATAAAACATGTGACCAGCGGTGCCTGATAGTACCTGTTAGCCAAATTAAAATGGTTATATTTGAAAATGTAGAGTAAACAACAAACCACACCAGTTTAAAATGTATAGAACATTATACACACACTCAAACTGAATTAACATTTTATACTATGTTAAGATTAAATAGCAGCACATGTAGTCTGTAAACACAAAGATCAGATCTGACTTGGTGTTGATCAGGACATCCTTTATTAAATTCTAAGGTGAGTATAAAGAGCTGAGTCTTTCTGTACGTTATGGTAGCTTCAAATAGTTTACCAACTGAACATATGGACCTTTTGCTGTATCGCCCATGTCTGTTTCAGTGTGTAGTTTGAATGTGATGCTTGGCGTAGCACACAGTAGCTCTTTGGAACACTCTGATTGGCTGCCGCCTGGCGAACTTCACTTCTGATTTGCATAAGTTTGACAAATGCTGCATGCATTGTGTTGCTGCCACTCTGATAATCCCACAAGCACAACTGCTGCCTGTCTACGTAGAAATGTATGAACTAATTCTCTTGAATGCTCACAGCTTAGTTTACATATCGTCGCTGTCCAAAGAAAATCAGAAATGGTAGTTTTTACTGGAGAGGACAAAAACTCTATACTTTCACTGTAAGTCAATGTAAAGAGGTATAGAAAGTTTACTGAAGAAGTCATTAACACACGTGATTGACATTAATATTTACTGATAGAAGTTGCAAACTGCCAATCGACATCAATTGTAGGTTTTAATTAATTGGTATTACACATTTTTGTCCATGATTGGTCATACAGTAGGGCACGCTGGTGTAGTGGTCAGCACTGTCTCCTCACAGTAAGATGATCTGGGTTGGATTCCCGGTCCGGGTGGTTCTGTGTGGAGTGTGTATGTTCTCTCTGTGTTTGAGTGGTTTTCTCCGGGTACTCCGGTTTCCTCCCACAGTCCAAACACATGCATGTTAGGTTGATCACTTACTCTAAACTGCCTGTAGGTGTGAGTGTGTGTTTGTTGCCCCAAGCCTGGGTACATGGCGATAGGGGTGTAAGAAAATATTGAAATATCGAGTATCGCGTTATTATGTTTAGTGATACTGTATCGATTCTCAAAAACACAGTATCAATGAAAAGATGCTTAGAAGACAGTGAATTATTGCGTGTTTTGTTTAAACCTCGAATCACTAGAAATACATTTGTAATCCATTTTCAGCTCCACTCCAACATGAACAAGTAGCACAAGGACGCTGTTGTAAGCACTGGCAAACCTGTGCATATAGTGGTGTGTTTTTAAAGTAAGATTTTTTTTAAAATTGCAAAATATCACTATCGCTTATCGCAATATATCTTAGTGTATTGAATCGTGAGTGTGAGTGCTGTATCACAATACGAATCGTATCGCCAGGTTCTTGCCAATACACAGCCGTACGTGGCAAGGGTTGTGTCAGGAAGGGCATGTGACGTAAAACACTTTGCCAAATCTATCATGCGAGTTGACTCGCTGTGGCGCCCCCTGTAGGAGGGAGTAAGCCGAAAGATGAAGAAGAAAAAGATTTATCTTACAGCATAGACAGAGCAGGTAGACATCAGGTCCATCTCGTTTGCTCGTTTCTCTGTTTGTTGCTCATCTCGTAATCACTGATTAGTGGCTCAGAAAATGGGTTTAGTTTTAAATTCTTATTTTTTGTGATTTCTCCAAAGCACACGATGACTTCTGAGGCGCTCACACTCTTTGTATGTGCGTGTGGAGAGCCGAGCACTGACGTGGGAATAGTCGGCAGATGTGTCTAATGATACTACTGACTGAGTGCTCGAGAATCAAAAGGACGAGCACTCTCAGACGGCAGCTAGGCCAGGACGGGCAGAGTTCAGAAGTGTGCTGTCTGGAGCTCACAAGCTCGTTATCTTCTAATCAGTCGGAGACTTTCATTTGACCTCTCATTACGGAGCACATTCGGGTCCCTCTGTCTCCTTCTCTCCTTAAAGGAATATGTCAGCCGAGCGCGGGAGCATCGCTAATAATGAATGAATGTTAGCCGGGTCTGGTTAGCGTTAGCATCCTTGTGGACTAGTCTGCAGTTTCTTAACTTTAGATTATTTTTAATACCTAGAGTTCTCACAGTGTGGCAACATAAGTGACATTGATTTGCTATTTAAAGGGACCATATTGTTAAAAAACAGTTTACATGCACTTGTATCTGCATTACCAGCTCCACTGACCATACAGGAGCTCCACTTACAGACTGTAGTTCATCTGATTCTCTGTATACTTTATTACTCTGTTCTTTAATGATCAGGACCCCCACAGGACCACCACAGAGCAGATACTATTAGGGAAGTGACACTGACATGGTGGTGGCGTGTTAGTGTGTGTTGTGCTGGTGTGAGTGGATCAGAAACACAGTGTCCACTCACTGTCCACTGTATCAGCTCCACTGACCATACAGGAGCTCCACTTACAGACTGTAGTTCATCTGATTCTCTGTATACTTTATTACTCTGTTCTTTAATGATCAGGACCTCCACAGGACCACCACAGAGCAGATACTATTAGGGAAGTGACACTGACATGGTGGTGGCGTGTTAGTGTGTGTTGTGCTGGTGTGAGTGGATCAGAAACACAGTGTCCACTCACTGTCCACTCACACTATTAGACACTCCTACTACTTGCTGGTCCACCTTGTAGATGTAAAGTCAGAGACAGTAGCTCATCTGCTGCTGCACAGTTTGTGTCCCTCTAGTTCTTCATCAGTGGACACAGGACGCCGCCCACAGGACACTGCTGTCTGGATATTCTCAGTCCAGCAGTGACACTGAGGTGTTTGAATACTCCATCAGCAGCAGCACTGCTGTGTCTGATCTACTCGAACCACCACCTTTGTCAAGGCAGTGCTGAGAATGACCCACCTCCCTAATAGTATCTGCTCTGTGGTGGTCCTGTGGGGGTCCTGATCATTAAAGAACAGAGTAATAAAGTATACAGAGAATCAGATGAACTACAGTCTGTGAGTGTAGAACTACGGCTGGTTGACGAAACGTGTGTGAATGAGCTTTTTCGGTGAGCAACCCTTTCAAGCTCATAAAAGCTTGCAGCTACCCCTAACTGTGACTTCCTCTTTCAGCGGGCGTCCGGCCGGCGCTGGGCCGATGTTGTAAAGACGGGTGTCAGGAAAAGGGCAGGGGTCCGGGATGGAGTCCCGGGCAGCTGGCCGAGCGTGTGTGCGGAGGAAACGGTGGAGAAACTTGCAGCGAGCAGCAAATTAATGCTCATATCTCCCATCTCTCCTCTCTCTTCTCTCTCTGCGCTCTTTCCTGTTTGGACTTGAAGGTGATTGGGGGGCCCTGGCGGTGACAGTTGACGGAAGTGGAGAGAGAGAGAGAGAGAGAGAGAGAGAGAGAGAGAGAGTTTGTGTGAGAGAGAGAGTGAGGGAGAGAGAGAGAGAGTATTTATTTACAGTGAGACGCTAGTGATGCTTGTTAAGGATGCGGTTTCACACAGGATGCCCCCCTCAACCCCCCCGTCCTCTCCCTTTCTGCAGGTTGGATGGGAGGAGTTCAGGGTGCTGGCCTGTATTGTGGAGCGCGTCTAGGCCTGGGCTGGACCCACTAACCCTCACTCAACAGCGCTTCCTGTCTGAACAACAGCTAGGTTAGCGCAGGTCACTGGGAATGGGAGTGGAGGGAAGAAGGCAGAGGGACAGGGTGTGTATCCTGCATTCGGGTTGCTTGTGGATTGTTTTAAACAGAGTTTTTGCTAATGCTGCACTCTTTGTTTTCTAATATAGTCACTCCTGCTGCTTTAAGGCAGTTGGTCTTCGTTCTGCACCGCACAGTTGAGTTTTTAGGTTACTGTAGCTTAAAATTATGTTCAGTTCAACCTCGAAGTGTCTAGGGGTTTAAGAAAATATCAAAATATTGAATTTCGGGATATTATGATACTGTATCGATTCTCAAAAACACAGATTCCTGGCAAAAAATGAATCAGTGTGTGTTGCGTTTAAACCTCTGACCACTAGATGGCAGTGTTGTAATCCATTTTCAGCTCCACTCCAACATTAACAAGCAGCACAAGAGCGCAATGCTGTTGTAAGCATTGGCAAACCTGTTCATACAGTGGTGTGTTTTAAAATCACTTTGCTTGCAATATCGCAATATATCATGATATATTGAATCGTGACCGCTGTATCACGATACATATTGTATCGCCAGGTTCTTGCCAATATGCAGCCCTTCTAGTGTCCAGGTTTTGGCTTTTATTTTAGAGCTTGGATGTGGAGTGTAGAGGTGTTTGTGCTTTTATAGACAGTACAGGTTCACAGTTTAGAGGGTTTTCACACTTGGACTGTTTTAGTGTGTGATGTGGGCTGCAAAGTTATGTTTTTCTGTGCTTATGTGATCACGTAAAATCAACTAAATCTTCTGAACAGTCTAGAAAACAGACCAAAGCACCTTTCGAGGTGGTCTCAGTTTGGTTTGTCTATGGGCTTGTGGTCTGATTAATTTGTGCATTGTAAAAACAAAAGTTTGAGGCTTGCCATACATACACAGCCACAGTTTTCCACTGTGAACTAGCAGAATAACACCTGACTGCAGTGCTGACATATTAAAGTAATAAGATGTGAAAGTGAGTCCTTGTGATTTTACTGTATATGCACACAACACTGAGAAGCTGCTTTCACACCGGACACTGGATTAATGAATCTTCCCCACAGCTCTTTCAAATACATTGGAACACTGATTTTTGGCAGGGGGAGCTGGTGAGCTCAGCGAAAAAAATACACTGAATACACTGTCGCATACAAGCAGGGTCGTTTTTCAACTCTTGCACGATAGCAGTTGTATCATTGCAGCCAACAGGAGAGTAGAAGATGTAGTTTTTATCAGAGAATGCTACCCACTTTGCAAGCTCTACTCATACCGTGAGTGGTGTGTTAGAGGTCTGAGCTCTAAAGGAGGTTGTGGTCTGAATGAGAAGTTGTCTGAAATCTCTTCAGTGCTAAAAAGGACCAGAAAGAGACCAGGAGTCCTCTTTGTAGTTTGCTTAACACATAAAGAACTGAAGTCATTTGCAATTGGTTACATTCAGATTTACTTCAACAGAACCCAATTTGATTCATTTAGATTCACTTCAGCAGAACTCAGTTATATTCATTTAGATTCACTTAAACAGAACTCAGTTTGATTCATTTAGATTCACTTCAACAGGACTCAGTTTGATTCATTTAGATTCACTTCAACAGAACTCAGTTTGATTCGTTTAGATTCACTTCAACAGAACTCAGTTTGATTCATTCAGATTCACTTCAACAGAACTCAGTTATATTCATATAGATTCACTTCAACAGGACTCAGTTTGATTCATTTAGATTCACTTCAACAGAACTCAGTTTGATTCATTTAGATTCACTTCAACAGAACTCAGTTATATTCATATAGATTCACTTCAACAGAACTCAGTTATATTCATTTAGATTCACTTCAACAGAACTCAGTTATATTCATATAGATTCACTTCAACAGAACTCAGTTTGATTCATTTAGATTCACTTCAACAGAGCTCAGTTTGATTCATTTAGATTCACTTCAACAGAACTCAGTTTGATTCATTCAGATTCACTTCAACAGAACTCAGTTTGATTCATTTAGATTCACTTCAACAGAACTCAGTTATATTCATATAGATTCACTTCAACAGAACTCAGTTATATTCATTTAGATTCACTTCAACAGAACTCAGTTTGATTCATTCAGATTCACTTCAACAGAACTCAGTTTGATTCATTTAGATTCACTTCAACAGAACTCAGTTTGATTCATTTAGATTCACTTCAACAGAACTCAGTTTGATTCATTTAGATTCACTTCAACAGAACTCAGTTTGATTCATTTAGATTCACTTCAACAGAACTCAGTTTGATTCATTTAGATTCACTTCAACAGGACTCAGTTATATTCATTTAGATTCACTTCAACAGAACTCAGTTATATTCATTTAGATTCACTTCAGAGTGGATGATGTGGCTTTAGATTTATACAGAGAAGGCGGTCAGTCTGTTGGTCTAATGGTAGAGTCGTATGCAAAAGTTAATCATTTTAAGGCTGCGTTCACACAGCGGGAAAAAAAGAAATGTCCCAAATCCAAATTTCTCACCAATACCAATATTTTTGTTCACTCTCTTCACAATGTCTTTTAAATGTGATCTATCTCTGACTTTAATCTGTAAGGATCAGGCTGCTCACACAAAAGCTGACCGCAATTATTATGTTACTTTGCCATAAAGTCACTTTTATTTATATTTTATTTATATTTATAACACTTTAAATAACACATACCACCTACCCTTAATAGCAAGTATTAGAATACATAAAGTTGTGACCTCAACAAGTGTGAGGCGGAATGCCATAAATGGACAAAGGAACCTGTATGATTAGCTGGCGCTCCTCAGAATAAGCTTAATAAGAGCTGATGTAGCTTTGTCGGTTGGATTGCTTATATATATGCATCATGTGGCTTCTCGAATGCAGCTCTTCAGCGAAGTATGTCATATTATTTAATATGCTTAGTACATTATGTGAATGGAATTATAATAAACACCTAGCTTAAATCCTCTCTACTGTTTATTACTATTAACAAAGCTTTGATTTCCATTGGACATTCAAATATGTATATTTGTACGTGTTTATTATCCAGATTTTGGCATTTTGGAATGTATTAGTTAAATTAAAACAAGAAAATAACCTTGTTTATATCTCAGAGCCCAGTAGTTCTTGAATATAAGCTTGAGAATGTTGGTTTCTGCAGCCTAGATGTCTACACCTCATTGATTTCTACACCACAGATGGAAGTTACTTTGTAGTTAGCCCAAACTTCGTCTATGTGCATTGTATAAAATGGCAGTGCCATTTAAGTTCAAGTCGGCAGAACGCAGCACTGTTCGTTTCCGCCGCAGGAACTAATCTGAGCTCCGATGACCGAGTCGACGCTCATCCTGTGACTTTAAAATCTGCCGTCCAAGTATATAAGGTTAATGGCCCTAATGAGGCTGAAAAACGCAGCGAGACAGCGTCTCTACTTTTTATTCATGGATCACTTGCCTAAATAGTGGCAGTCGTTTAGCTTGAGTCTAATAAAGAGTGTTCAGCAGTGCTTTGGATAATTGTTCTAACTTGTACTTTTGGATTCAGCAATTGTGAAGTGCTTTGAACTTCTAGGTTTGTGTGAGAGCATCAAAAACCAATTTATTCCAAGAAAACTGATTTCTTGATTTTTTTTTATTATATGTAAAATATTAATATATATTAAAATAGCAGTAAATAAAGCAGTATACTTGTAATACTAGCATTTTGTCCATGTTGTACAAATGGAGTACATTTGGGGAGTAACTTGAATCACATACAGTAATTAAATGTTCTGTTATCTAAATATTATCTGTGTATTATTCCTCTACACATCTTAATCTGTGGAAAGTGGTTCCCAGATGCTCGCGGTAGAGAGCCTTTGTGGCCTGGAGCCTGTGGTAGAGTTGTTGGAGAGCTGAGAAGAAGAGCGCTGGCTCTTTAAAGCTCTTTCTGAGAGGGTGCTGGTGTGCTGGAGGGGACTAGTTTAGTGAAGGTGGTGAAGGTGGATCTGAACTGACAAACATGAGCAAAGGGGAGA
The DNA here is from genome assembly GCA_021613375.1 of Megaleporinus macrocephalus. Taxonomy (NCBI): domain Eukaryota; kingdom Metazoa; phylum Chordata; class Actinopteri; order Characiformes; family Anostomidae; genus Megaleporinus; species Megaleporinus macrocephalus. The sequence goes on along the minus strand of CM038704.1, from coordinate 2,349,060 downwards.
GATGCAAACAAACAAGCTGCATGTCGCCCCAGGAGGATTCGCACAGGCACACACACAAACACACACACCGTCGCACACTTACACGCTTGTTTCACTGAAGCGTGGGGCCGTTACATAGACTTCTGTTCTTTTCCTGTAGACCTACCCAAACCTCAACCAGAGCTACTACTAAGCCTAACCCTTTACCCTGACCCTGAAATGGAAAAATTTGTAAGAACCCCATTTCATATATCCACACTGTTGAGACCTTAGCCGGCCCCCGTAAGGACGAAGGGTCTCCACAGTGTGGGGATATGAAAGCTGTTGGTCTTCACAGTGTGACGTAAATCGGAAGCTTTGCATTGAGCATTCTATAAGGCTCTCTACGCTCTGTTCTTGAGCTGATCTGAAGACCACATGAAGTTTGGAGGTCTGTAGTGATGGCCTCTGTAGAAAGTTGATGACCTCTGTGCACTATGCTCCTCAGCATCCGCTGACCCGCTCTGTCATTGTACGTGTTCTACCACTTGGTGTCTGATTTGCTGTCGTTCCCAATCACTTCCACTTTGTTATAACACCACTGACAGTCCACTGTGGAATATTTAGTAGTGAGGAAACTTCACCACTGGACTTGTTGCACAGGTGGCGTCCTATCACGGTTCCACGCTGGAGTTCACTGAGCTCCTGAGAGACCCACTCTTTACTAATGTGTGTAGAAGCAGTCTGCATGACTAGGTGCTGGTTTTATACACCTGTGGCCATGAATGTGATTGGAACACCTAAATCCAATGGTACAATGGTAATGAATACAATTGGCTATTTATATATATATTAGGGGTTGGCGATATGGCCCTACAATAATATCACGATATTTCATGGTATTTTTGTGATAACGATACTCTTGGTGATATGACAAAACATTGAATTAAAAAGAAATATATTTCAAGAATACACTACTGCAACAAAACGAAAATTAAATTGTATTATTGCATACAATATGATATGGCACACCCCTAACTGAGATATTAAACAATACAAGAATTTTCATCAGATTGTAACAGAAGTCAATGATCCAGAATGTCACGATACTAAATAATGCACTCCAAATATCTCCATATATCCAGGACTGAAGTAAAGTGAATGATACTGGAGATATAGAATCTGTCTCTAGTAGATATATAATGGGAAATGAGAAAAGTGTGAATTTTTCTTTTGCTAAAACAGTAAAAGTAGTACCTGATGTGATAATTAGTGATGGGTGATATGGCACGATATTTCAGGGTATAATATCGTTCACCATATTCAAAAAATGTTGGCGATATTATTGTGTACGATATGATATGGCACACCCCTAATATCTACACACACACACACACACACACACATATATATATATATATATATATATATTTATATATATATATATATATATATA